>JAQQSK010005146.1:0-165341 GCA_028658325.1 Potorous gilbertii
TACTATAATAGTCTTCGCTAAGTGAACCACCTGAACATGGACTAGTACTGGAAATTATTTTTGTTGTTTAGTAGTTTTTCAGTAGTATCTGACTCTTTGTGACCCCCTTTGGGGTTTTCTTAGCAAAAATATTGGAGTGGTTTGCCATCTCCCTCTCCAGTTCATTGTTCAGATGAGAAAAAAGGAAGAAAACAGGGTTAAGTGACTTGCCTGGGGTCCCACAGCTAGTAAGTGTCTGAGGCAGCATTTGGACGAGGAAGATGTCTTCCTGACTCCAGGCTTAGCACTCTATCAACTACACCACCTAGCAGCCTATGCTAGAAATTATACAATTCAAGTTCACAGTTTACTGAGTAGATCCTTTGTGCAGGACTTTGTACTAAGTGTAAAGAATATACATGATTTAAAGTGATCACGTCTCTCTCTTCCCTCTCCCCCAATATCAGTGGCTCCCTATTACCATTAAATGCCTGACATTCAATCCTTCACACTCTGTCTCCAGTCATACTTTCCAGACTTATTTCACATGACTTCCATTTCCAAACTGGCCTTTTTGCTATTCCATGTATTGAACATCTCCATCCCATCTCCCACTTCCATGCCTTTGTACAATCTATCCTCTATACGTGGAATGTATTCCCTATTGAGCTACAACCACCACCTCATATTCACTTCATAATATCACTGGCTCACTTCAAAAATGATACAATAGAAAGAGAAATGAATCTGGGATTGGAGATTCCACCTCTAAAGCTTGATCCTGTATAACCTTAGGTAAGGAAGTTAACTCCCCTGGGACTCAGTCTCCTCATTCACATAATGAAGGGATTGAATCAGATGGTTGCTAACATCCCTTCTAGGTTAGAATCCATGATCCCATGATCCCCATCCTCTCCACTTATTAGGGGTATGACTGTCCTCAGAACACCATACATTTACTTATTTTTTATTTTTTTTATATTTCAGTAGAACCTAAGCTACTTGACAGTTTTTATTTAATCTTTGTAAAGAAATGTCACAAAAGTTAGAAAGAAATATGGACAATGGGTGGAGTAGTTTAATTTGGATGAATTGGCGTGATGCATGAATGGAGCAGAATTTTGAGTATATAGCTAGATGATACAATGAGTAGAGTACTAGGCATGGAGTCAAGAAGAACTGAGTTCAAATTTGTCTTCAGATACTTACTAACCATGTGACCTTGGGCAGATCACTTAATCTCTGTTTACCTCAGTTTCTTCAACCATAAAACAGAGATATTAATGGCACCTATCTCCCATTCTGATTGGAAGGGTCAAATGAGATAACATGTCAAACATAGTGGCTGCCATATATTAGGCACTACATAAATGGTAACTTTTTTATTATTAATAATGTTGGTCTTTTAAGATTAAATTATCTACTATTGTTTTAGTGACATCATTTAATTGGCAAAATAAGATGAGAGGAATGTGATGTTTCCCATAAGTAAAGTTTTCAGATAACTAAAGGTTATCTACTAAATACTAACACTTGAAACTGTTTTTGTTGTAACTATTCTATCAAAGTTTCTTTTGAAAATGGAAGCAAATTATCCATCCCACCATTTTCAGGTTGAGATCATAAAATGAATTAAAGACTGGAAAGGACCTTAGAGATCACTAAATCCAAACCTCTGATTTTACAGATGAGGAAACTGAGGCCCATGGAGTTGAGGGTTCTTCTCAAGGTGGTGCAGATAGGAAGTGATAGAATCTAGATTCAAGCTCAAATTCTGCCATTCTAGTTTCGGTGTTCTTTTCATGATGCCATGATGGTTCTGAGAAATCCAGAGAACTTTGTCTTTTCTTTCGAAACCCAGAACCACCATTATTAATGTTCATGAATCATCATGTAAATATGGATTTATCTTTCTAGATATTTACCGGCATCATAAAATCATGTGACCTTGAGAGGTCATCAGATTCAGCCCCCAATGTCATGACAACCAGGATAGATGGTGGCCTTTATGGTCTTAAAAATCCCTAAGGATAAAGCCTCCATAACCTCATTTAATAGCCCTTCATTGTGTTTTATCACCCTATTTGATGGGCTCAGGTGTATGGGTCTTCATCTCCATAAGGGCATTGCTGTATGGCAAATAGAAATTATCTAGTTGGGTATAGTAGATAGAGCTCCGAGTATGGACTTCAGATCCTGACTCTTGTGCTTGTCAGATGTGTGACCATGGAAAAGTCACCTCTCTCCTTCTGAACCTCATTTTCATCATTGATAAGAGGGGGATGGTAATATCTATGATTCCTTCCTCAGAGGATTGATGTAAAGATCAAGTGAGATCATGTATCTAATGCACTTTACCAATTTTAAAACCATATATAAATGGCATTTGTTAGGGTTGCAATTTTTTCATTTTTTTTCATTAAATAATATCAAAACAACCTAGACCATAACTCTGTGTGTGCGTGTGTGTGTGTGTTCACATGTGTGTTAAAAGAAAGGGCCAAAATGAAGCATGCTATTTCCTTGTGGACCTAAAAACACAGCTAATGACTTCAGCAAAACATTGGGTCTTAACACTATTTCTCTGGAAAAGGGATGGAATTGCTTCTGGAAATATTGCACATGAAAGGAAAAGTCCATCAATGAGGGCATGAAGTAGAGTGGCAAGTTAGATCAGAGTTCCTGAGAGAGAAATCCACTAAATGAGAGTAACAGTTCAGTTTTAAGAATGTGACTTAAATGCCATTGTCCTGGGTTGCATTATGAAAAAATAATAATAATTTTTTTTAAAAAGCTTCTGATTGGAGTCAGCATGACTGATCTATTCTTGTTCATGAGGAGAATATCCATCATACTCTAACTGTAGTCGCCCTGAGCAACCAGGTAACAAAGCGATTTCTGAGACATTTCTTCTGTGACTGCAAGCTGTGATAAAATAAAACTATTCTTTAAAAAGTTTGGAGTTCTTTTACTATGAAAAAATAATAGATTTCCCCCCATTTACAGAGAGCTTTGGCTATATTCAGGGGAAACTGTAAAGGTTAGACCACTGTAGCATTAATATCTGGTCCAAACTAAAGGAATTCTTCATCTCTCTGGAAAGGCTATCTGATCCTCCTTAGCTTTTGTCAGGGATTGAATTGTATTAGCTCTCTGGTACAGTAGGGATCTGCTGCTTGGGGTCCAAGTCAAAAGACTGTATTATAAGTGAGACTATATTATAATGGCTTCCCATCATGCCCCAAGATCTGTCACGCCCTGACTGATTTCTATTGTTGCCAGTAAATCAAGAGGGTAAAGCATGAAGATAACATAACCGTTTGCTAAAATGTGTTCTTGATTTCCCAGCAGTTTGAAAGGACCTAGGAGTGGGGAGAGAGAAAAGGCAACAGATTGGTGGATACATTAGGGGTCCCTAAATGAAACTTCATTATTTCCAGTTCCACATAATAGCTGCCATTTAAGGTCCTTTCCAGGATTCTATGACTGACCATGGTATGTAGTGTCTCAAATTTAGCTAGTTCTTGGGCTCCTTTCCTAGTACTGCCACAATATAAGAAGGAAGCCATTTAAATGTTCTCATTTATGGATTTTTTAAATCCTAAAAATGAAAGTCACATATTCAAACATTAATTCATTTTTTAGATAGAATTATTAAGTGCTTATCATGTACTAGACCATGTGCTAAGCACTGGGATGACAAATAATAAATAAAGTATTTTAATCAGTCCTTTGCCCTCAGGAATATTAGAAGGAGATTTGAATTTAGTTAAAATCAAAAAAGATCTGAGTTTAAACCCTGCCTCTGACATTTAGCTAATGGTATCAAACTAGGCAAGACAATTAACCTCTTGAAGCCTCAATTTCCTTATCTGTAAAATGAGAAGATGGGTCTACATAGCCTCTATGGTCCCTTCCAGCTCTGAATCTATGATCCTACAAAAGAGATGAGTACTGAATAAGATTTGAAAGTCTTCTGCCTACAAGTAGATGGTTGAATCTATGGGAGCTGATGAGTCTTCTGCCTACAAGTAGATGGTTGAATCTATGGGAGCTGATAAAATCTAAAGAAAGTTGAATTGAGACTACTGAAGTTACCACTTCAATTCTTAGTTCATGAAATATTAAACAAAGAAATTCAGTTACAGTCTGACACGCACCTTATATTTTAACACACAAATTTCAAAGAGTTTCCAGAAAAGTAGGAGAGATTCCTAGACTAGAGTCCTATCAATCTGAAATGAACTTGAAGCTCTGAAATGAAATTCTGATGGTAGAATTCTAATTACTAAAAAAAGAATAATCTGCCTAAAGAGACCAATGGGCATTCATAGGGAAATCATAAGCCAACTTGATTTAAAAAAAAAAAGATATTTGTAGAAAATAGAAGACAAGTACAGGCAATTCAAGATGAATGAAAAGGAGCCTCATGATACCATAAGAATCATCTGAAGAACACTAAAGAAAGACTCAAGGCTGGAAATGGATGTTAAGATATCACAAAGATTGTTTGGTAGATATGCTGGGGAAGGAAAGAAGAGCAAAGAAAGAAAAAAACAGGGTGAATGAGATATTGATCATAAAAAAAGGCTGAAAAAAGAATAACTTTCCTTTTACTTGAGTTTTCTCTATCGAGTAGAATGATATTTGATCTGGGAAAGGTAAAACAAAAATGATAAACAAAGAGTAGAAACACATAATAAATGAGGAAGTTGAAAGTTGCCTTTTTTGAGCTCAAGTCAACAGGTCAAGGTGAACTAAATCTCAGAGTGCTGAATGAACAGATAAGGCATTATGGCTGATTTAGTGTCAGTCATCTCTGAAAAATAGTAGAGGATCAAAGAGGTGTCACTGATTATTCAAGAAAGGGAAGAGGGTGAAGATTTTCAAATTATAGAAGTGCTCTTAATGTCAATTCCTGTCCAGATTCAAGAATATATTTTTGAAGGGATGATTTGTAACCTTTTAGAGAAAGAACTTGTAAACCCTGAGCCAGCCTCTCCTCTTCAAGAACAACTTATACTAGACTCAAACCAAATTCCTTTTTACGGGGTAATTAGACAAGTAACTTAGAGAAGCACAGAGAACCACTGTGTACCAAGTAGATACCTGAATTTCAGCAAACAAGGTTCTCATATTATCCAACTGGGCTAAATCATATTACAGTGAAGTAGAGTCAGAACAAGCTGTATGAAAAATCCATTCATTAATTTATGTCAATCTGAAAGGAGGTCTCAAGAGTCCAACTCAACTCAATGATCAGTCCTTGGCTCCATGCTATTTCTATCAATGACCAGGATAAGATCATAGATCGTATTCCTATCCAGTTTTATGAGGTCACAAATAGCTAACACATTGAATGGCAGAATAAAGATAAAAAAAAAAAATAAAGATCTTAATAAACTGCAACAATGAGCCTGGATCTAAGGTTTTTTTAGAAGTAAGTGGAAAGTCCTTCACTCAGATACAAAATAATCAACTCTCTAATTACAAAATGGTGGTAGACAGTTGAAAAAAAATCTGAAGATTTGAGTAGACTCCAATCAATGCAATCCTCATGGAGAAGGCAGTGTGATATGGGAACCAAACAAACCAACGTTTTAAGATGAATTAATAATGGTATCATATCCAGGGCTTTCATATTGTCAAAATTTGGTTCTTCATTATGGTATGGATTTATAATAATAGGTATGGACCCATTATTTCTGAAGTCTATACTAGCAAAATTCAAGCTCTGTTAGTATTGAACCAAATTGGAATGAGTGTGATTTTTGTCCTACTTATAATCTGCTCTGTCTGTGCAAGAAATGGCTCTGGTAATTGACTGGTTGGTCTTCAGAAGGGGAGAGTCTTGTCCAATGAGTTTATGTAGTTTTGGAAGGGTAGAATTACATCCATACTGACATCCTTAGATGAAACTCAAAGAAATAAAAAGGCTGTAGCTAATGGAAGAATTGACCAGTGGTTCTTCCCTGGAAAGTGAATAGAGGAATTGGTTTCATCCTGTTCCCAAGAGCAGTCACAAACATCATTAAATGGGACACTTGATGATATCATTTGACAGTGGTCATGATGAGCTATAGTTTATGCAGTAACATTTGTAGCAGAGGATGAAGTAGAGGAATTAAATCATAAATCTCAAATCCTTCAGATCAAATGACAACAGTGATGGTGACAAAGATAGCTGGCCTATCTATAGGATTTTAGGATTTGCAAAATACCTAATGCTCATTATCTCTTTGTTCTATATACTCTTATAATTTAATCTTATAAACATATGCCTTAACACTTGGTGACTTCAGTGTAAACAGAAGCACAGAGAAGAATGGCAAACAATGTTTTAGAAGGTGGCAGTTTAGGATTTAAATATGAATTAAACCAAAGAGTTACAAGTCACTTGGAAGCCTCATGCTTATGTAACATAATTACTTTCTTCAAGAAAAGAATTAAAGAGTGTTGGTCATGGCTGGTGCCAAACAGCATCACAAAAATATGAAATCAACTATGTCTAGTTATTTGATCAAGTGATTACTGAATTATTCATCAAAGGTAAAAATTATCATTAAATTGAAAAAAAGAATAAAGAAAAGAAGAGACACTTCTGGAAACTCTCATAGTTCTAACATGATCTATTTAATCTTACTGTTACTTTGAAGGATAGGAATGTCATCATCCATTTGAGCAGTTTAACTAGTATGAAATATTTGCTGCAGGAGAGCCAAAAGGACCACCCAACTACTTTAGCCAACAAAATCCTCTCCTGGACAAGCAGAAAGAAATAATATTTAAATAGGATTAACCTAACAATACACATAAGAAAAAACCTAAATGGATTAAGAATGCAGATAATCCAGATTATTATATGCAGTTGGATAGGCTGTATCCATTATATACTGTAGTCCATTAGCATATGTTTCTTGGACAGACACTGCAGATGCCATAGCTGAGCCCCAAATGGAAGAAAACAGGATGGATTACACTTGGGAAAGTATAATGTTTTCAATAATCTGGAGCTCTTCTCTGATGTTAATGTTTACATTTTAACATAAATACTTTCCTGGTTATGTGATATGGTTATGACTAATGGAATACCATAATTTATTTGCAGGTGACCCATGGGAAAATGATGAGATATTTGATGTATCAGTAAGCTATAGCATTTTGCACATGTTCTTGCAGAAATGGTGTAAAATATATTAATAATAAAGTGACTAGAAAATAAAATTGCAGTAACAGCAAGAGATGACTTCCAGCTTTGCCTGATGATCCTATAAACTTCTGTGAGCTCTTCTAAGTCTTTTAAATCTAATATGCTTGCCAGTGGGTGGTAGTTATATGTAAACATGGTAACCATGTTTACAATAAGTACATTGTCTTTCTGGAATGTATATTCAAGATGTGATGGAACGTCTACTAAGACTTATTCAACTTGCGAAGCATTTCCTATTTCTGATGACTCATGTGGGGACAAATGATCCTGCTAGAAGGAACCTTTAAAATATCTCTAGGGACTTTGAATTGCTGGACAAGAAATGGAAGGATCTGGGGATGCAGTGTTTTCTTTTCACTTTCTTTTCCTAGTTAAAGGAAGAAAGTATAGAAATTTAAAAAAAGGATTTAGGAAGTAAATAGAAATGTATATGTTGTGAAAAATGAGATTTGTCCTTTTGAATCATGGCTTAAAGCTCTAATATGAATGGCTTCTAGCTAGGGAAAGGGGAAATCTCATGAGAATTTACTTTCTTGCCTGAGCTCAAATATATCATCAGCTCCTGCCCATTAGACATTTCAAACCAGGTATCTTAAACACTTTGTTCAAAACAGAATTCATTTTTTCTCCCAAACCTAGTCCTCTTCCAAACTTCATTATTTCTTTTGAAAGCACCACCATACTTCCAATCATCCAAAATGGCATCGTAGTTATTAGCTAATCAAGTCTGCTCTTATCCCACATGTTTAGTCAGTTACCACATCTTCTTGTTTCTACTTCCACATCTCTAGCATCTGACCCATTCTCTCCACTCACACAGACAATACACTAATTCAGTCCCTCATCACCTCTGGTTTGCATTATTCCAAGTGGCCTCATCATTGGTTTCCCTGCCTCATGTGTTTACCCTATTCAATAAACTACAGGGCAAAATATAAAATTCTCTATCATTTAAATCTTTTCACAATCTAGCCCCTAATTTTCTAGCTTTATTACATATTGCTCCCTTTACACTATTGGTCTTAGCTTTCCCCATTCAAGATACTACATGCCCCAGTCTCTTACCTTTCAATTACCTATTCTTTATACCTGGAATGCTCTCTCCCTTAACCTGCTGTCTTAGAATCCTTGGCTTTCTTCAAGACTTTGGACAAACACTACTTTCTGTACGAAGTGTTTCTTGATCCCTGTGCCCTATTCCCCCTAACTGCTAATGCATCCTCCTATCTGAATTAGCTTCTCTTTTGTGTATACTTGCAATTTATATTTACTTGTTGCCTTCCCTACCTAGATTTCAGGTCCTTGAGGGCAAGGATTAATTATCCAGAACCTAGAATAGAGCTTGACACATAGTCAATATTTAACATAGTTATTGATTAATTAAACTGTGGTCTTATAGAGATAGGACCTTTGTTCATGATCAATTCCAATGACAACCTACTTATGCCTCCTCATCCTTCGTGATTCTTGTCCTTGTATTTATAAAAATCCTGCATAAATAATTTACTAAACACACTGAAGACCTTCTATTAGGATTCTTTTGGGATGCCCATTGTAACATTCAAGCTATTCATCCGTTATTTCACTGGCTTGTTTTATCTATGTGACCTATACATTTAATTTTCAAGTCATTTACGCCCATGTTATCACTGATAACATGCTCTAATTTAAACACATCTTGTAAATAACTCCCTTTAGTTATCACACAACTTTTGATGAGGTTTAGGGGTATTGGGGACTCAGAAATACCAGTCAGGGAACCATAAATGATGAGGTTTAGGGGTGCTGGAGACCCAGAAATACCTACATGCTGGGTTCTGCTCTAATGAATTAGACTCAAGCCTTCTTAAAGCCAAAGAAAGACAAAGTTTATTAAAGATTCTCCACATTGGGTTGACTCTTAGGGAGCCTAAGCATTTGTATTGTTTGTATTCACAAGTGGGCCAGGTAGAATCTCAGCTAGACACAGTCTGAGCTAGATTGAATCTGAAAGCCTTCATAGAGGCAAGGTAGAACTTAAATACAGAAAAGACTATAGGAGGGATCTAAGGGTGGTCTGGTAGTCTAGAATGATGGGAGTAGGGGTTTAGGGAGGGTCTTGAGGAGAAGTCCAAGGAGGGGATGACTGGTCAAGGGTTGGAAACAGCTGGAGGCTATCAGGAGGTTTCAGACAATGAAGAGTTTGGGTTGGAAGCAGGTGGGGCAATCCAGATCTTGATAGGGGCAGTATGGTAATGAATACAGATCTTGATAGGAGTGGTCAGCTGCCTGGGGTTTTGATGGGATCAAGGGTGGGGAGTGCAACGGACCCTGAGCACAGTGGTAATGAAAAGCCCAAAGCCTTCCTAAGACTGCTGGAACAAATGAGAAGATTAGATTTGAGTAAGAGAGCAGATTAAGTGAGATGATTGAAGGGGAGCTCGAGGAGGCTCCCAGAGTCTGAACCCCATCACTTTGATCCCTTTAATAATGTGGCTTATATCTATATAAAGTTTTTGTGGACTAAAATTCTATAGGGAAAGTCAGTCCAGGACAGATGAGAAATGCCTAAGAATAAAAAGTTTATGATATAAAGAGAAACAATCTTAAGCCTGTGGTATAGTAGATAGGACGGTGGATTTGGTGGAAGAAAAACCTGGGTCCATCCAACCTCAGGCAATTTACTAGCTGTATGACCCTAGGTAAGTCACTTAACTGTATCTATACTATAGCTTCATCTCTAAAATGAAAGGTTAGACTGGATGACTTCTGAAATCCCCTCCAGCTCTAAATCTATGATCCTAAAAAAGGGAAAAGAGAAGTTGTTTAAGAGATTGGTGTGAATGCAGGGAATATTCACCAACCAACTTTTTTGTTAACACATTCACAGAAGATGGGTGCAAGGGTAGGTTACTGTTTTCATTGTTCAGCTGTTTCAGTCATTCAGTTATCCTATTTGGGATTTTCTTGGTAGACATATTGGAGAGGTTTGCCATTTCCTTCTCCAGCTCATGTTACAAATGAGGAAACTAAGGAAAACAGGATTAAGTCATTTTAATTAAAGACTTCCCTGCTCATTAATGGACCTCAGATTAGGGAATCTGTTTTGTTTCCTGTTTTGCAGGAAGGCCCACACCTTTTATTAATTGCTAATGAGGCACTGAGTCCGAAGGGTCGTGATGCCCATGGACTCTGAAAAGTGTATAGATAGTGCTCTTAGGTGAGGTTTTACTTTGGGGGCTTGGAAGAAGGTTCCTGTGCCAGGTAGTATTTCTCTCTCTGGTACCTATGTGTGTATGTAATGGTCAAATAATTGGATCTGTCTGTTGATCTGTGGTGTATGTATTGTTTATGATCAAGCAGTTGGAAACCCTGTCCATTGGTCTTTATTTCTCTACTTGTATTTTTTCTTTTGGTGAATGGCATTAAAGTAGATTGTTGATCCCTCAAAAGTTGCTTTCCTTTTAGAAAAGCAGATTTAAGAACCCGTACAGCAAGCCCTTCTATATATGCTGGGGTCTTGTCCAACATCACACAACTAGTAAGTATCTGAGGCCAGATTTGAACTGACTCTAGGTCTGGCACTCTAGCCACTGTACCACCTAGCTGCTCCCCAGGATAGGTAACCTAGCACTAATATAAAACCAGCATTGGGCATACTAGAGCTTAGAGTGAATATTCAGTCAGTAGACATTATGAAGAACCTACTATGTGCTAAGCTACATTGTGTTAAGCTATGGAAGTTAAGGAAGACAAAAGACAGTCCCTACTCTTAAGGAGCTCATAACAAAAGCTGGCAAAGAAAGCTAAGGATAAAATAAGGAATTGTTTAGGTTTTTTAAGCTACTTTGGATTAGATCCCTGTATATGGGACAAAGCAAGGTGATTCATTGAAAATAAAGCTAGATGTGAATTCACAAGACTTCATGCCACCTACCTTGGTGACCTTGGGTAAATCACTAAACAGCTACATGTCTAGATCTGTGTTCCCTTATTTGTAAAAGAAAGGGGTTGGACTAGTTGGTTCTCTGATCCCTGCAAATTCTGAATCTGTGTATGAACTTAAGACAGAGAGGAAGCAAAGATGTTTAGTATTATTTTATAGCCTCTTTTTTCTATATCAAGGAGGGTAACCTTTGGTCTACAGAAAAAAAAATTGTTAATGAGCATTGGATGATACTCAAGTTTACTCAAATAGGGACATATAAAGAAAACACCTAGCTCTTGTTGATGTCTAGCCCAGACAAACTATATCCTTAGATACTGAAGGAAGAGTCAAATGCAACAACTGAACCACCAAAAATGATCTTTGCAGGATCACAGAAAATTGGATGTTGTACTAAAGAATTGGGAAAGACAGATGTTTTCCAAAAGAAAAAAATATTGGAGCCTGTAAAATAAAAGTCAATGAGATAGGCTACAATTCCTGGTAAAGATTGAGATTGCATTATTTTTTTAAAAATTGTCAATGAACTTAGTCAAAGAAGCAGTGATCACAAAGAACTAGCTTGCCTTGATCAGGAACTGATCTTGCCAGATGAATCTCATTTCTTTTTGGGACATGGTGAATACACACACACACACACACACACACACACACGTACATGTATGTATATATGTAATATTGTAGATACAGGCCAATATACTTAAATTTTAACAAAGCATTGGATGAAGCCTCTTATGCCATTTTTTTGCCTTCTAACTGGTCTTCTTCTCAAGTTTTTCTCTTCTCCAGTCCATCCTCCACCCATCTGCCAAAGTGATCTTTCCTAAAGCACAAGTTTAACTGTCACTTCTGAACCCAGTGGCTCCCTGGAACCACTGAGGTCAAATATACATTATTTAAGGTTCTTCCCTTCCCAGGTCCAATTTCTCTTCCAATTGTTTTTACGTATCAGTCACCTTTACATACTCTATGATCCAGTCAAACTGTCCTCCTTGCTATTTCTCACTCACATTCTATTTCTTATTTCTATGTCTTTTGTCAAACTTTCCATCATACTGAAATCCTCTCCCTCCTCATCTCTTCTTGAAATTCCTCTTTTCCTCCAAAACTTGGCTTCTGCATCTGGCCCTTCTCAATTCTTTCAGGAGCTAGTGCCTCCCCCTCCCTCCTTACTTGTATTTATTTTGATGTGTTTTCCATATGGTCACCTATAGTGTCTCTCTTGACAGAATGTAAGGCCCTTGAGGAAGAAACAATTTCATTTTGGCCTTTGCATCCCCAGCACCTAGCATACCACTGGGCATGTAGTAAGGGCTGAATAAATGCTTATTGATTGATTGTTGATTGATGATTTGAACCAGGTCACAGATAGGATGCTTCCCAAATCTACAAGTGACAGAGTGGGAAGAGAAAACTAACGTGCTGGCTGAGAGTCAGGTTTCCAAAGATCATTACAGGCTAAAACATTAAGCCAAGTCATTTAAAATGAAATTTCATATGACTGAATACATTGGTACAAAAAGATCAATGTCATGAGTACAAGATAGGTGAGGCATGAATAGATAATGCTTTGTCTTTAAAAGATCTGGTGCTTTTAGCAGAACTTCAGCTCTATACCAGTCAACAGTGTATTGTGACATCCAAGAAAACTAACGTGATTATGGGATAGGTTGAGAGGCAAAAATTTCAGAAGTGAAGAAGTGATCACCCCATTGCACTCTGCCATGGTCAGACCACAGCTGGAGCTCAGTTCTGTGTGCCTCATTTTGAGAAGGACATTGATGAGATGTCATCAAGAGCCAACAAGGTGCTGAAGGGTCTCAGATTCATGCCGTATTAGGTTACTTCAGAGGAAATGGAAGGTTTTTGATTGGAGAAGAGAACTCTCAGGGGTATGTGACAACGGCCTTCAAGAATTTGAAAGCTTATTATTTGAAAGAGGGATTAAAATGGTCCTACATGGTTTCACAGGGCAAAACCATATAAATGTCAGCCATTGTCATTGTCGTTATTTCTTCATCATTAAGCAGTCTGAATGACCCGTTATTGGTCATGCTGTAGAGGAGATTCTGTTTTTAGGGCTACGTTGACCTAGACCAGTAATGTTTAATTCAGAGAGAAATGGGACACCAACCCATACATAAGAATTCCTGCAGGCCGGATATTGAATTGGAAAAATGACCTATTATCATGATCTATATTCTATTCTGTTTTTATTTTGTTAATAGCGTAATTAATATTAATTTTGTTCATAAATACTTCCCAATTATATTTTAATCTGGTTCAGTATGCCCTTACAAGTGTTGTGGGCCATACTACAGCCTGTGGACTGCATATTTAACACCTCTGGCTCCCTTCTTCCTCTAAAATTCCTGAGAATCAATAGAACGTTGGTCTTTCGAATAAGGGGTTTATTTTAGGGAGAGATTCTGCATCATTAAAAATATCTCATGGTTCCTCAAATACAATGTATGTCGCTCTCCTCTTCCTTTTCCATCATCAGCAGGCATTTATTAAACATTTACTGTATACCAAATACCACACTGAGTGCTCTAGACACAAAACAAACAAAAACAAGCTCTAACCTAAAAGAATTCACATTCATACTTAGACCTAACTTACTATCTGTCAAGTGTGTCCAGGTTATATGTACTAATGGATTTCCTTAAGTAGCTACCTATCTAACTGCATTATGGCAATGCTGTAGTCATATTCAGAGATTTCAAGAAAGATGCACAAAATCTCATGCTAAATTTATCTAATTACTGGGTATATTGTAATACACAATTTAGTGGACATATTAACTCCTTCAGAAAAGGTATAAGACATGTATTACCTCAAACTTACTGCTTTCTCTGGGTTCCTGCTTTGTTTTGGAGTGGAGAAACAAGAACACACATGGCTATAGCTAAATGCCAGGAAAGTAGCTTGGTCTGAGCAACCTCTTAGTTCTGGATAGCCCCCCAATGTTAGGAGACTGTAGGATTGTAATGTTAATGTAAGGTTAATGGTGGGTGGGGGGAAAAGTTAAAGATCTTCCCCATCCATTAATAGGTCTTAAAACCTTTTGTTAATTTCTGGTGAGGCACTGGGTCAGAGGGTGATGCCCTCTGGCTCTGAAAAGTGTATAAATACTCTGGGGTGAGGTTTTACTTTGGGATTTACTCATTGTAAGTGTTTATTTGGCCAGATGGGACTCTGGGCAACCACCAAAGGACCACCCCCCACCCTCGGGCTTGGAAAACCCAGATGTTGGTGTCTCTGTCTCTGGTAACTATGTATGTAGGTAATGGTCAGACAGTTGGATCTGTCTGTTGATCTGTGATATATGAATTGCTTTTGGTCAGACAGTTGGAAGCCTTGTCTGCTCTTTGTTTCTCTGCATGTATTTTCTTCATTGGTGAATGTAACTAAAGAAGATTGTTGACTCCTCAAAAGTGGCTTTCCTTTTAGAAAAGCAGACTCTAGAACCTGTGCAGCAGGCCCTCCTGTGTATGCTGGAGTCCTTGCTGTTACAAGGATTTTCTCAAGCTAATGCAGCTGGAACCTCTTACAGATGTAGTAATCTTAGGAAATTTAAACAAAGAAGATGGCAGAATCCTTTTTCATCAGGGACCAGACTCGTGGGTATTCATCAGTCACACTAACTACCTTTATCTGTACACTTCACCTCCACCTTCTCTGAACAGAAAAGGCCTATTTTTCATCCACTTGGATTTTCCTGTGTGGGTTGTTGGGCTGATTTCTTTGGGTTCCCAAGAATTCCATTAAGAAGTACAATGTTATCCTGGGGCTTAACACCATCAATGAACAAAAATTTGTGACAAATAACCTTCCCATTTATAGACAGTCATTCCATTTGGAATTTGTGCAGGAAATCCTACTTAGCAGTGTTTGACACTTTTAGGGAGAAATTTCTGTGTTTTGTGCCTTGATAGATATTAACATTCAGAGGATCATTGAACAGAGTTATTTCTTTAAAAATCATTTTAGAGGACATCTTTAAATACTGGATTTTGTCTGTTAGTCAAATACAATGATGATGGTGGTGTGTGTGTGTGTGTGTGTGTGTGTGTGTGTGTGTGTGTTTAAGACATTGGAATTTTGTATACTCCACAGTTCTAATCAGTTTTGAGAACATGAAGATACAGTCTACACTAGAAAAGTGCCTGTCCCCTTTTATATTCTCACAAAGGATATCTGTAATGTGATCATTCTCATAGATATTTCTTGAGGATGAGAAAGTAGGCATATGAAATTTTTTAAGTAGTCTTCAACATCTTTTAAAAAGAATAATCATACCATCTGTTGATATTTTCTTTACTCTTTTTATATCTTTCACTCTCTTAGATATCTGTTAAATTGATCCTTCGGTACTTTAAAAATCTGTTGCCTCCAGAATTTATTTTTTTTCCTAGGGGTTCTCACCTAGGACCGTGTGGACCATCCACCCTCCTAGACTTTGTGCTAAGTGCTATTGGTCATGTTCTTACATGTTCATTGGGTACTAAGAGGTTAAAAACAAAACATGATGGTTCTGCTGTTATCAGTGATAAGAACAGGTCATTATAACCTTATGGCAAATCTGTTCTATCATGTATTTGTCATTCTGATAGTTTCGTCTACTTGCTCTAATGCTACTTGCTGCTAATACGTGGGCCAAGATTTCCCCGTTATCATTTTTCTCTTTCCTTCTTTTTTGCTGCTCTGTGTGGTGATACTGCTTCCAATTCTTCACCATTTTTTCCATAAAGTTTTACCAGCAGTTTATTACTATAGACCAATGTGGTCTTTGCCTGCTATGTCTGTTTGCTTGGCAAGGTAATTTACTGTCTGTTGGCAGTGGTGATTTCTAGGCCCTCTTAGCCTCTTCATTGTGGCAACCATTTTATAGGCGTACTTCATTTTATTACACTTCACTTTATTACACTTTACAGTTATTACATTTTTTTTTGTTACAGATTAAAGGTCTGTGGCAGCTCTGCACTGAGCAAGTCTATCAGTGCCATTTTTCTAACAGTGTGTGCTCACATCATGTCTCTGTCTCACATTTTGGTAATTCTCACAGTATGTCAAACTTTTTCATTATTATTGTATTTGTCATAGTTATCTGTAATTAGTTGTCTCTGATGATACTATTATTGTTTTGGAATGCCACAAAAATCACACTGGTATAAGATGGTGAACTTAATTGATAAATGTGTTATTCTAACTTCGCCCCACCCACCATTCCCCTGCTTATGTCCCTTCTCTCTTCCTCTCTCTCCCTCTCTCTCTTTTTCTTTCCACCCCCCCCACCTTTGAAACCTTGTTCCCTGAGACCAACAAAATTGAAATTGGGCCAGTTAATAACCCTCCAATGGCCTTTATGTATTCAAGTGAAAGGGAGAGTCAATTTATCAGCAAATTTTATTGCTATCTTATTTTAAGAAATTGCCACAGTCTCCCTAACCTTAAGCAAACCACCACCCTGATCATTCAGCAGCCATCAACATTGAGACAAGACCCTCAATGAACAAAAAGAATATGACTTGCTGAAGGCACAGATGATGGTTAGCACTTCTTAGCAATAAAGTACTTTTTAATTAAAGCATGTACATTTTCTTTATAAAGATTATGCTAATAGCCTACAGTATAGTGTAAGCATAACATTTATATGCACTGGGAAACCAAAAAATTAATGGGACTTGCTTTATTGCTATATTTGCTTTATTGCAGTGGTCTATAACCAAACCCACACTATCTCTGAGGTTTGCCTGTGCATTGTTTAGAATTATTTAAGAAATTATCATTATCAGAGTCAATGTTTTTATCTTTCTTGATTTCTCAATTTTTCAGTGGAAATAGCTTTTTAAATAGGACAAATGGGAGATGTTATAATTGCATTGGGTTTTTTTTTTCATTTTTTCTTCTAATTTGGAATTGGTTTTGATCTTTTCTCTAGTTAGTTGATGCTCTGATGGCACACAGATAGCTGATATGAAAATGAGTCCCAGTGAATAACCAAATATTTCCCATCCTTATAGATTAGTCTATTTCATTCATGTTATTCAATGTTCTCTATGCTCAGTGCCTTCCAAATCTTCATGAAGAAAGCATGCATGACATACAACATTGCAGTGGCTAAGTAATCCATGAGCCTTTGGCTTTTTTCATTCCTAAATCCTGACTCTTATTTTTCAGCATATTTTTGTTACCCTTCTCTATGCACACTTTCCAGCTCAAGTCATTCAGTTTCAGAGTATGACTTGATTTTTAGATCTTGGTAAGTTTTACAACAATTTTCTGCTTTTCATCTTCTAAAAGGATGTTGGAATATATGAGTGAACTGGTCTTATAGGTGATTAGACATGTAAGGCTGCAGTTTCAGAGAAAGGTAAGGGTTGGAATTATAGATTTGGGGGTCATTTACCTAGAGGAGACACAAAGGTTATTTCATACTTTTGTCTGTTTCATGGGTTTCCATGGTTAAAGAATTTATTGTATGTTAGCCAATCTACTGCTTATTGTAATACTAATAGTTGACATTTTTATAGCACTCTGAGCTTTACAGAATACTTGATACGTGGCTTTTCATTTGATAGCACAAATAGTACAGGTTTGGTTTTGTTTTTACAGATAAGGAATTTTACAGATTTTAGGATTCCTGTTTTACAGACAAGGAAATTGAGACCCAGATCCCAACCCAAGTTGCTTGGGATTAGTGCCCTTTCTACTATCCTCATTCTGTTTATATTTAACTGGGTGGGTCATCAAATAGAGGCAGAGGCAGCTAGATGGCCTGGCAGATAGGATGCTGCAACTAAAATCAGGAACACCTGAGTTCAAATCCTACCTCAGACACTTACAAAATGTGTGACCTTAGGCAAGTCATTTAATCTCCACATCAGTTTCCTTACCTAAAATTCGAATAATAATAGTGTCTACCTCCCGGGGGTAATGTGAGAATAAAAGAGATGATATTTGTATAGGACGTTGCAAACCTTTAAATAGTATATACAATGCCAACCATTGTTATTATTGGGCTACTGATACAGTCTATAGCTGGACTCTACTCACTGTCTTCCCATCTTGGTAGAAAGTACTGGAGCTGGTGAATTGCATAGTTTTTGAGAACTGAGAGTCACCTGAACAACAAAGTGAGTGATCAGAGGAGCATTTTTGTAAGGAAGATGTAGATAGAAGGAAAACGCAATTAAGAACACAATAGAATCAACCAACAAACATGATTTAAGTACCTACTATGTGCCAGGCACTAAGAATGCAAAATCAAACAAAAATAATCCTTTTCCTCAAAGAATTTACTAGGAACAGTCTTTAAATAAGTCACAACTTATAAGTAGCATTTAAAAAGTGGTCCAAGCGCTTCAGGCACACACTTTAATTTTTCCAGAATGGTTCAGATCCTGACATTGTTCACTTTCCTAGCTGATTCTTGAGAGAAAGAGAAAGAAGAAAAAAAGATTAGAAGGGCGACATTTTTTAACATTAAAAACAATTGGAAGCTACTCATGTTCAGTATCATATTCTCATCCATTCATTCTGTGTGTGTGTGTGTGTGTGTGTGTGTGTGTTTTCTCATTCATGACAAGCAGGAGAGCTGGGTCCCCTACAGATGAGCATCCTTAATTGGTCAGGCTAAATAAAAAGCTGTACTTTAGCGGCATCTTGAACTAGTAACCTTTGCCTTGCCAACCATCACCCTTAACTATCCGCACCATCCCCCCATGGTTTTTCTTCAGAGAGCTTCTACAGGATCCAGCACCATTAAAAAATCTCTCTCTATTCAAAATGTATCCTATAAGCATAATAATTATCTTCTTAAATAGAATTTGACTTGAATAGTATATTCTACCTGCCTTGCTTCCCTCTCCGCTCTGCCTTTCTAACAATTGATTCTTTCCTGAATCTTCTTTTTTAGCTTGAAAATCATAATTTAATTTGTAGCTTACAGAAATTAGGCTTTCGACTTACACTTAAAAGAGGCCTCCATCCATATTGTGCGCCCTCGTCGTCTGAAAGTTTATATATTCAGTCTCTCTCTCTGTCTCCATCTATCTCTCTCTGTGCATTCTCAATCTCTCTCAATCTCTCTCTCTTTGTATGTCTCTGTCTCTATCTCTCTCAATATGTCACTGTCTGTCTCTCCATCTCTCTCTTTCTGTCACTCTGGCTCTATTTCTCCATCTCTCTGTCTCTTTTTCCATCTCTCAAAATCTGTCATTCTCTGTTTCTGTCTCTCTTTCAAGAAAGAAGGGCACAACCTAGGAATTCTATTAAAAAGAACATTTGATTTTCCCCTCTTTGGCACCAGAAGCTCTTACTCAGACTAGAGAGCTTCAAAAGTTACTTTATTTTTAAGACTTTGAACAGAATGTCAGATATACATTAGTTTCCTTGCCACTTCAATAAGAGCTGATAATTCAAAGCAAACCCCAAGTCCAATTTACCACATCTGCTTATGTAAGTGTCTGTGCTCCCACTAACCCAGGACCTGAGGATAGGCGTGTCATGTAACCTCTCCCAATGTAAAATCAAGCAGCCTCCTGGACAAATAAATAATCCCTGCCATTTGGTAGAGAAATTCAGCAGACAAACCCTCTGGTGGATTGCCAAGGAAAGCTAATTGAAAGTAAAGTTCATTCTACCAAGAGTTTCCCCTGCTCCACAGCACTAGTTTCCCAGTCCTATCACTGGCTAATTTATATGAAGAAGATCTGGAGATTTTAATTAAACATACAATTACCATGACACAGCATCATGGCTGGAAATGAAGTGAAAAAAATCTTAATCTGCATCACTTTAAGACCATATCTCTAGGACTGGAAGAGACTTCAAAGGCCAACTAATACAGCCTTCCTCCTTTGAGGAAAGTGAAGACTAACAGACTGGCTCAAGATGATACAAATAGTAATGTCAGAGGTGAGATCTGAACCCAGATCCTCTGACTCCACTGTGAGTGATCTATTATGTCACCTCCTAGCATGTCTAGAACACTGTGCCATGACTGCTCATTACCACTTAGTTCTCGGTGTCCTTTTGCAACAGAGACATGTACAGAAGAGAATGTTCCAGAGGATTACTGGGATGGTACATGCTCCAGAAACCATATTCAATCCAATCTAACCCAGTAAACATTTATTAAGCACCTGTTATATATATGGTCATGTAATTGCTAATTTTTAATGTCCTGATAGGGGACATGAGTAAATACACACACACACACACACACACACACACACACACATATACACATATATACATATACACACAGGCATATTGCGTATTTGCATGTATAGATGTACATATGTATATGTAGGTGTGTGTGTGTATATATATATATATATATATATATATATATATATATATATATATATATATATATATGCCTGTTCATACCCACTATGTTCTTTTTCATTGCTCTTTGTGTCATTTGGTTTTGGTTAAAGAGAGAGAGAAAGAGAAGGTTCTGGTGTGTGTGTATGTGTGTGTGTATGTATGCGCACACTTGCATGTAATGTAACAGCTAGATGGCACAGTGGATAGAGGGCGGGGCCTGGAGCCAAGAAGACTCCTCTTTGTGAGTTCAAATCTGGCCTCAGACACATACTAGCTTAGACATAACTGTGTGACCCTGAGCAAGTCACTTCACCCTGTTTGCCTCAGTTTCCTCATCTATGAAAATAACCTGGAGAAGGAAATGGCAGACCACTCCAGTGTCTCTGCCAAGAAAATCCCAAATGGGGTCATGGAGTGAGACATGACTGAAGTACAACTGAACAACAAAGACTCTGTGTGTGTGTGCGTGTGTGTGTGTGTGTGTGTGTGCGTGAGTGTGTGTATGTATACAACAAGGAGTTCCTAAGAAAAAAATACTGTCATCAGGGATATATATGATAGGAAAAGAGTATGGTGTGTGGTGAGTGGCACACTTTCCAGAGTGATAGCCTAAGTACTCCACTGATATCCTAATGAGGTCACCATTATGTTGGGGGCAGGACCTGTGGTGAACTTTTGGACAGATATGGACAAGATATGCTGGATGAGCAAGGATAAGTGGGTCTCAGTCTTCGTTACTGGAGATCCAGTTAATGAGATCATAAAACTGTTCTAGGTGATAGGAATCAATGTAAAGGAGAGAGACAAACAGAAACAGAGAGACAGAGATTTTTTTAAATTGCAATTCTTACCCTCAAGAAGCTTATATTCTAGGAAATGAAGGATAGTTGAAGGAACCAAAGGGGCTTAATGCTTATTTCAGTAGCACACTTACTTAACCTAATATAGAAAAGACCTGAATGCCATTTCCCAATATCTGAAGGTCAATCACAGAAAACAGGAAAAAGGATATGTCTGCATCTTTTCCCCAAAGCATGTTTGGCAGCATTTAAGACAAAAAGTTAATCAGCCTTAAGGTAAAATGTTTTTTTTTAAATTGAGTTTCTTTTGGTTTGTTTTATTCTTGAAATTTTTGGTTAGATTTTGTTTTTATGCCAGTATTTGACCTTTAAAAATCTTACTATGATTGTATCATGCCTTGAATCAAAGAAAAATGAAACATTTAAGCAAAATGTTAGCATCCGACAGGGTGTCACACACTCCACATCTTTGGTCACCCACCTTGAGCCTGAGAGGGCTGTCCAAACCTGCCAGTTGTTCCTTATTGGGCATCAGAAGTCAGCTGCCTTTGGTTTTGGCCATCATTGCTGCCATTGGCATTTTTGTGCATGGGAGTATTTTGGTTCTTCTCTTTTCAAAAAATTTTCTAGACCAAGCAGACATGAGTCACATAGGGCTCCCCCCGCATCTACCTCAAGGCTATTTTAGGAATGAATCCAGCCAGGGTGAATGAGACAGACCTCACTGAACTTGGTTTGGATTGATATCAAACCAGTCTCCAGTGGATTGGAAGAGATAACCAAGAATCCTCTATTGGTCAAGGTTATCTTCGTCTGCATCAGAATGCAGGGAGGCTTTTATTGGTAGGTAACTTAGGAAAACAATATATCATGTTAACGTCTTAAATTTGGTGTCAAACTTCATGGTGGCCACACCTCACCTGTAAAACTTTCCCTCAGGTCACTATAGAGATGGCCTTATGGGAACTGATAGAAGGTTCTTATAACTGTGGTTTTACATTATTCAGCAAAGAAAAGCCATTTCTGGCTGAATAAATTAACCATTAAAGAATGTTTAGAGCAGCTAGATAAAGTGGCAAGCCTGGAATCAGGAAATATCATCATCCTGAGTTCAAATTAACCTCAGGCACCTACTACCTGTGTGACCCAGAGCAAGTTACTTAACCCTGTTTCCCTCAGCTTCCTCTTCTGCAAAATGAGCTGGAGAAGAAAATGGCAAATCATTCCAGATTTTTGCCAAGAAAACCCCAAATGGGGTGACAGAGTCAGAAATGCCTGAAAACAGCTAAAGAACAGAAAAGAATTATTTGCATTCTGATTGAAAGTCTACACAGTCAAGCATCCATATTTATCTGGGTCCCACTTTGTGAAATTCCTTGTTTAAAATATTACCTTTTACATGCAGAATGAAATATATATTTTTGCATATGATCAATAGGAAAATTTGCTTCTCTTAACTAGACATTTGTTTTGTATTTTTCTTGTTTTCATTGGAGGTGAGTGATAGGAGGAAGAGAAAATAAATGATATTTAATTGGAAAAAAATTAAAATAAAGGAAATGTCTCCTTTTAATTACCATGTGACTGACTTTAATCTTAAGGATTCATCCTGATCCTTGGATTCCTTTCCAGAAAGCCTTTCTTGCCTTTCTTACCATGAATGGCATTGTATTTAATTAGAACTGGTGGTTGACTGTTATACTCGTTTTTTTAACCACCATCTAAGGATGAAATTAATGAGAGGAGCTTTGTGATGCTCATTGTAAAAGTCACATTATATTATGTACAATAGGTTAGGTGGACAGGCCTTTATTGCACTGTGGGAGAGCTCTACATTATCACTTCTTGAGGGACTGTAAAATAGCTCTATCTGAATGTCCACTTCATTAGCGGAAAGATTCCTCTTCATTTTAGCTGCCGAGACCTTTCCATGGCAGACAGAATGACAACAGTGAGCCTGATTCCTTTCCTCGCTCTTGCAAATGAAGTCTTGGAAATCAAAAGCTTTGCATCCCCTTGATTCCCAGATAAATGATTTTTAAAGGTTTCTTTCTTTCTTTGCATGCTTAAGCATCAGTAATGCTAAAAGGTCAGCACTGCTATATTTTGCATTAATGTGACTTCTCTTATCTCTTAAGAAATACCCTACTCCTCATCTTTCTTTGCCAAATGTTTCCATATTTCCATTAGATCATGATTTTGCTTGATTTTTTTATCAGGTAGCATAGTGCCTTTTAAAAGCTGGCAATTAAAAAAATATAGTGACATTCCACTTGCCCACAAGTCAGCTTGCCAGCCGTTGCAACTCAAGGAGTAAATGCCAACATTTCCCAGTAACCAATCAATCTCAAAGAGCCTACTCTGTATCAGACTATTCAAGGTACTAAGGATACAAAGACAAAATTTAAACGGTTCTGATCTTCAAGGAGATGTGCTAAAAGAGCCTTCTCAAAACTATACTGACTCATTTAACATATACATTTTAATATCTTAGGCATTTGGCTTTTGGAAGCTGAGGAATGGTTAAGAAAAGAGTGGGTTACTGCAGATGATCTTTAAGGTAGTGGATGTCATCTGTGAAATGGAGATGGTAGTAGTATCACCTATCTCCCAGACTGGTGTTGATGCTCAAATAACTTAATTGTAAGGCAATTTCTACCATGTCTGACACATGGTAGGCACCATATAAATATTAGCTCTTATTATAGGGGAAAATCTTTCAAAGAGGAACCCTCTGATGCCCAAAGGAAGGAACATTTGACCAGAGAAACGTGGCAGTTAAAGATTGTCGGGGAATAGAGAAGAGCAGTTTGCTCATTCAAGGTCTCAGAGGGAGTTAGCCCTCTGGAGAGATTCTCTTTAGGTTTGGATCGAGTCTGTTCACTCAGGACTCAGGGCTTTTAATTTTATCTGTCTCTCTGACTGGAACTCTGAAGAACTCACAATAGCCTGACAAATAAACAACAAAAGATTGCGATTTTGGGTAAAGACTTTTGATGGGACAAACATTTCCCAATGCCTCAAGCAGTTTCCTCTGTGGTAGTTTCCTGGCCTGTGTCCTGCTGCTTATTTCTCCATACGTACACCCCATTTCAGAGCTGAGCCCTGGTCCTCTGTATTTACCTGACTCTTTGGAGCTACTTACATCACAAATTCAATGACTTGGCCCAGGCATGATATCTCTTTACCTTTTCAAGTCATGGCCTGGACCATGTCCCATTCTACTAGGACAGTCTCTTCCTGTTAATTGTTTCCTTTTATTTTATGAATTTAAAAATGTAATTCTAAAGAGAGAGTCCATAGGCTTTAACCAGCTTGTCCATGACAAAATAAAGATTAAGGACCTCTTCTCCAAGTAGACCACCATTCTTCTGTATCCTTACCTGGGCTATAGTACTGTGCAGCTGAATAAATTAAAGCTTTCTTTATACATTAAGGTACATTTTTAAAAATTGTTTGTGAAGCTGGCTTTACTTATCTAGCCCAAGCTGGAAATGTAATGACCACTCATGGGATGAGTCCCGGTAAGGATTTTTCTGAAATGCACCAGTTCTTTCCTCCTAAGACAGCCTTCCCCTTCCTGGAGCTCAGTATATTGGTGCGAGATACAGAGCAGACTCCAGTTTGGCTTGAGCCCTATTGCACTCTGAACTCCTGAACTCAAAGGGTCAACCAGCCCCAATGTCTCCAACATCAGGGATGTGCCAGCATGCCTGGCGTTTGCTTAGGTTGGTTAGTTTTTTGGTATTGATTTTTTGGGGTTTTTGAGTCACATTCTTCTGGGAAGATTCTGGGAAAGAAGGTGACCATTTAAATGAAGGGTAAGAGACTCTTTGGTTGATTGGATCATACTTGTTACTCACCTAAAACCTTATGATGGGGTGACAGTATAATTAAGCAGATCACATTAGATCAGTGTTTCCCTGTGGGGAATTTTGGACAATATCGTAGTCTAATGAACTATCCATAAAGACTGAATTTGGAGTCAGAAGACCTGGGTTCGAAGCCCAGTTCTGCCACCTGTGGGACCCCGAACAAGTCCATTAAACTCTCTGTCTGTTTCCTCATCTACTAAGTTAATATTGATCTAAAGAGGAAAGTTGGTGGCTAAGTGATGAGAGTTCATGAACCTTGAGGGCAGGAACTATCTTCTGCCTCTTTTTTTATATCCCCAGCACCTGGAACAGAACCTTGCACTAAGTGAATGCATAATAAATGTTTACTGAATTGAATTCAATTGAGTTGAATTGCTGGATGGGGCAGAAGAATTCCCCAAGCTACATGATCCTGGAATGTATCCTTCTAGTGGAAGAAGGGAAATTCCTGGGCAGCTCCTGCAACCCTGAATTTAAAAGGGTATGGAGCCAGCCTTCTGGAGAGAAAAGGGGAAAGTTTATGCAGCACCAGGCTTCTAGTGGGAAAGGGGGATTATATACATGGTCCTATAACTGGAATTGGGAAATCTATGCCATGATATAGGAGGGAACAAGAGATGTGAGCTTTGGCCTCTGCTATTACCATGAGTTATTGGGATACTGAAGACTGATTTTTAAAATAGGGTTGCCTCTGTGGTAATCTCAAGGTTATTTCCTTTGAAGAGCACAGAATCTTAAGGCTGGGTGCTTGGGTAAAGGGGGAGTTCATTAGAGAAGTGTCATAAGATTTCCCCTATAACAGCCCCAAATTCATTTCCTTTCTGAAAAGGATTCCAATTCACAGCAGGTAATCACAAGAGAGGGGATGGGGTTGATTTTTATAGGCTACTATGAACCTTGAATGTTTGGGGGTTTTTTTTAATATATGCTGGAATAAACGTAGCCCTAACTCTGATATATTCATTGTCTCCTTGAGTGCTTGTTTAGATACTCAGGTGACACAGCTCATGTTCCTGCTTAGAGTTTCCTCCAGGAAACTTCAGAATAGAACTTGAGTATAACATTTGTCCCTCCATGTATGAGTAAAAGGGTAGCCACAAGTCATACATAATAACTATTCAAAAAAGTAATGAAATAAACCTTCAAAATAAAGGCCCAAATTTTGTCAAACTTGGAGCATTTAACAAGGCAGAGCCAGAATAACTGACGAATGCAGAAATAAAACATTTTTGTTTCGCATCATTTTTCTGTCTCCCTTTCTTCCTTTTCTTCCTCCTCTCTAGTCTTCATCTTCCTTGGCTTCTTCTCTGTCCTCTTCTGTCAGGGTGTATAACTAATTTATTTCCTTCTGTGTTATATCTTATAGACTTCTTGTTTCATATCTATCATGATGATACCAAATATTTCATTATATACACATATCTTAATACATTCAGTCATTCTCCAATTGTTGGACATGCATGTTGTTTCCAGTTCTTTGCCATTACAAATAGAGCATCTGTGAATATTTTTGTACAGATAGGTCTTTTATGAGATTTTGGGGGTAGAATCATGGCAATAGAATCTCTGGTTTGAAAAAGACGATCAATTTTGTAACTTTTACCGCATGTTGCCATATTGCCCTCCAAAACGTTTGCAACAGGATATAATACTACCAGCAATAATGTTTCTCCACAGTCCTGTCAACTTGGAATTTTCTAATTTCTAATAGTTTTACTCTTTTGAAATATATAAGAATATTTTAAGGTTGTCTTGATTTGCATTTCTCTGATCTTTAGGGAGTTTAATCTTTTCATGTGTTTCCTTTTTTGTAAGTTGTCTGTCAAATCTTTGATCATTGCTAGAGATGTGTATTATTAATTTTATAGATAGGCATCAGATTCTAATAGATTCCGAAAGTCAAGCCTTTACTTGATATATTTACTTCAAACATTGTCCCCAGTCTTCCTTTCTTTCACTTATGAACCTGCTGTTTTTGGTTGTTCAAGGTTCTTATATAATTAAACCCAATGATTTTTGTCTCTAATGATTTTTTATTTCTTTCATTGATAAGAAATGTGAGTGTAACATATTCTTGTCCTTCCAGTTTCTTAATGTTTATTTACCTGATCCAATTAGTTTGCTATAGTACAAGATAGGAATTGTACATCCAAACTGTTTTTGTCATCTAAGCCATTAAATTCTTCTAGTAGTTTTTGATAAGTCCATTCCCCACTATTTTTTGAAGGTGAGCTTATCAAATATTAATCTTTTATATTCCTTGGATTCAGTTACTGGAATCTCTATTTTGTTCCATTGATCTTTCTCTCTATTCTGTTTCTAGAACCCGGTAGTTTTTGTAATTACTGCATTATAGAGCATTTTGATATATGACAGTATTAGTCCTCTGCCAATAGTTTTCTCTTTCATTATTTCTCTTGCTATTCTTATCCATTTCTTATTCCATATAAATGTGATTAGGGTTTTATCTAATTCTATGGTATTTTGATTTTGGCATTGTATTAAATCTCTTAGTATGTAAGTTGTATCACCATGTTTGACTATACTTGCATGACCCAGCCCTGAGCAGGGTGTATCTGTTCCATTTATTCATTTCTTTGATTTCTGACACAATACAAGTGAAGTCAACTTTTTAGAGGTCTCTTATATGTCCTGAAGAAATAGTGACCAACTATTTGATGCACTTTGTTAACTTAGAGAATATTTCTCCATCAGTTGATCTTGATTTATGATGATAGGTATATAGAAAAATCGGTTGGACTATATCCTGATATTTTATTAAAATTATTTATGACACCATCAGTTTCTGTGGCTGATTATCTTGGGTTTATTAGGGATAAAATTATATTGTTTTTAAAATAGAGATATATTAACTTCCTCATTACCTATGATTTATTATCTAGAATGTAGTGATTTGCACATAATAGTTGCTTAATAAATATGTGTTAAATTAGATTGATTTGAACATTCATTTCTTCATTTCCTTTTTAATGCTTTATTACCAAGATTTCTACAACTATATTAAACCATAGTTTTGCGTTCATCCTTCGTTGCCGAAGACAACCATGCCATCAGAGATGATGACATGACTTGCACTTGACTTTGTTTTGAGTGAGGGAAGGCTGCACAGGTCACCAGCCTCACTTCTCCCCCAGGATTGTAATGAGAAGAATGGACACCCTGACAACATCTACTTTCACTGGGAAAGTAACTGGTATTTTCCACTACAATTAACATTAGTTTATAGTTCAGGCATATACCTTTTTATCTTTAATGAAAGGTCCTTCTTTTGCTATATAGTTTTACTATAACTATGCACTGTGCTCTACGGTATAATGGATAGAATGCTACTCTGGAGGTCAGAAAGACTCACATTCAAATCCTATCTCAGACACTTATTAGATGTATGATCTTGGGTATATCATTCAACCCATCTCCATCTCAGTTTCCTTATCTGTGAAATGAGGATATAATACCACCTATTTCACAAGATTATTATACAATGCAAATGAGACAATAGAGGTAAAGGGTTTCACAGACTTTAAAAATACTATTTGAAGGTTAACTGTATTCTTATACAATGATATGATCAGGTAGGTATGTTTCCTCTTATTGATGAAAAATGTAAAATGTTATTTGTTTTTCTGGCATCAAACAACCTGTGCATTTTGTTTATAAATCCTACTAGGTCACAATGGATTTTTAAATTTTATTTTTAAGCATTTTGTTTAAAGCTTTCATATCAATATTTACTAATGATGTTAGTTCATAATTCTCTTTTTTCTAGTCTGTCTTTAGTTTAGAGATTGATGCCATATTTGCCTTAAAAGAAATCAGATAGTCTACTGTCTTTCTCTATTTTGAAGCATTCTGTAGGGTGCAAATGTTCCTGGTTCTCTGAACTTTGGTAGGAATTACTTACTATTATGCCCTAACCTGGTGTTTTTTGAAGAGTAAAATAGGTCTTTAAGGGACTATTTTATAATTTTTTTGATTACCTTTGCCTCTGTCATGCTCTGTCTTCCTCATTTATAATTTTGTGGATTCTCTCCCTTTTTAAATGAGACTTGCTAATGGTTTATCAGTTTTGTTAACCTACTTAAAAAGCCATATTTTTCATATTTTCAGTTGTATTGATTTTTGTTCTGATATGGGTTATTTCTCTCCTTCTTTCCATCAGTTTGTTGCTTTGTCTGTTTTCCAAATTCTGAGTTAATTAATTCTCTCTCTTGTTTTTATTGGTAAAATAATTCAACTTTTAATTTGCGTCTGAGTAGAATTTTGGCTGCCCCCATCCTCTCATAGATTTTGCTATATAATATCAGTTTTGTCATTATCTTGGATGTAATTTGTTATTGTTTTTTATGACTTCAACCCCAACTCAATTTTTATTTTATTTACTGCACCATTGCTTATTACTGCTTTTATAGATTATAGTCTACAAATGTAGGAAGGAAGGAAACACACATTTTTCTAGTGCCTACTATGTTCCGAACACTTTGCTAAGTGCCCAACACACATTATCTCATTTGAAACTCACAACAATCTTTGGAGGCAGTGCTTTTATGATCCCCATTTTACAGTTGAGGAAACTGAGGCAGACAGACGTTAAGTAGCTTGTCCAGGATCACGTAGCTGAGACGCATTCAAGGCTAGATTTGAGCTCATCTTTCCAACTCCAGACCCATGGTACCCCCTAGCTGTATTTCTATTTAATTTTCCTAAGTCTTCTTTGTGATCCAGCATTGGAACAATTCACCTGTAGGTTTCATGCACAGTGCAGCAAAAGGTATGTTCTTTGCTTGTCCCATTAATTTAACTTTTAATTTCTATAAGATGGTATTTAATGTTAACATTTGCTGCATCATGATCTGTCGACCAAGTCTGACGTTAGGTTTGCGTCTTTTGCGGTAACCCCTAAGTCTAGGGAAACTATGGTCTTGAGGTCACATGTGGCCCTTTAGGTCTTCAAGGGCAGCCCTTTGACTGCATCTGTGAAGTCTGAATGCGCTGTCCATGAGGACCAAGGGCCATATGTGGCCTCAAGGTCACAGGTTCCCCCATCCCTGCAACCTGGCCTTCCTCGCACGCAATTAATTATTCTTTCCACTACCAGAAGCCTGCCATCTGTTATTTTTATAGGATTTTTGAGATGTTTGAATATATTTGAGATGTTTGAATATATTGATGTTTTGAATATATTTATCATATTAGTCATTTTCTTCATTAAATCTTCTAATTCTTTGTGTGTCCATATGTTGGTATCTTAAATCTGGATTAGTTTCCTTGTCTGATTTTTCCATTCTCTTCTTTTATTTGGTCTTGTAGCTTTCTTAGAGTTGCTAATTATCCCTTAATATCTTTAAATGTGTGATTTATCCCCTGAGTCTATTTTTCAAGATTTCTTGTGTAATTCATTTTTTTCTATCTCAGTTACTTCTGGTATTTTAGTAGTTGTTTATAGTGGTTTTAAATTATAATGGCATTCTTTATAGCATTTGCTCATTGTTTATTTTGACTGAATTTCTTGAGGGCCTTTTTTTTCTGTCATTCTACTTCCCTTGGTTTTTTATTTATTCTTTTTTTTTTGTCGGTGGGATTTGTCAGGAACCTGGCCTTCTTCCATCTTCTCATAATTATATTTTAACTCAGTTTCCCCTGGCCCTCATTTTACAGAGGTTGGTATTGAGACCCTGAAAAACAATGTGAGATCTATGGATAGGGGAATACTTCATGACCAAAGATCAATCAACCAACCTCATTAAGTGTCTCCTTGGTGCCAGGCACTATGCTAAGTGGTAAAGATACAAAAAGAGTCAAAAGGCTGGCCCTCAAGGACCTTATAATCTAATGAGTGAGATGTAAACAAATATATGCAAAAATAAGGTGTGTACAGAATAAATAAGAAACAATACAAGTGGGATCATAGAAGGTGAAAAGGACAATTTTGATTGTATAAAATATTTAAGTTGGTTTTTCTCTTTGCACTAACAAATCCAATGTACTTAAAATTATAAGGAAAGCAGGTCACTGGGGATGGGGGGAATGATTTGCAGCAAATTTCTCTGGGAAGGGTCTAATTTCTAAGACATATAAGGAGTTGATTCAAATTTATAAGAATGAAATCCATTTTCCCAACTGATAAATGATCAAAGGTTATGAAGAGGCAGTTTTCAAAGGAAGAAATCTACTTCAAAGGAAGAGAGCTACTAATACCCATATAAAGCTACTAATACCCATAAAAATTCTCCGAATCACTAATAATTAAAGAAATATAAATTAAAAGAGCTTGGTGTTCCACTTTCACACCCATCAGATTGAAGGAGAAACACTGGCACATTAATACATTATTGATAGAGCTGTGAACTGGGCTGACCATTCTGGAAAGCAATTTGGAACTAGGCCCTCAAAGTTATTAAACTATGTATTTGCTTTGACCCAATGATACCACTCTTAGACCTATGCCTCAAAGAAATCAAAGAAATAACAAAAGGGCCTTTAGGTACAAAAAAATGTTTATAGCAACATTTTTAGTGATGGCAAAGTACCTTAGAAGTATCTAATCCTTTCCCTTTGCATATAAGAAAAGGAGGACCCAGAGAGGCTGAGACTTAACATTCTACAGGTAGTGTCTTCTGTCTACAAATCCAAAGACTAAATAAAAAAGTAGGCAGTCCTTTAAAATGTGAAATTAACTTGCTTTATGAAATAAATAAAACAGGATAGTTTTACCACACCACATCACTATATATAGGAAAGCAATCTTCTAGGACAGTTGTGTAGGATGCATAGCCCATAAGAGGCATTTTTAGAGCAAAGTGGTTGAATAGGTATATTTGCTACTAAGGAACTCAAATAGACTGGTAGAGGCAGGATCCAATGCTGAGCAGGCATGTGAGCTTTGGCACATGATTAGGGCCCATGGTCACCCCATATCTTTGTAATAATCCCTGTGCGACCTTGGGCCTAGGAGGTGGCTAGGTGGCTCACTGGTAATAGCACTGGGTCTGGAATTAAGAAGAACAGATTTCATATCTAGCCTCAGACACCTACTCCCTGTATGACTGTAGGCAAGTCCCAAACTCTGTTTGCCTTAATTCACTGGAGAAGGAAATGGTAAACCAAAGATACTAAAAGTATCTTTGCCAAGAAAACCCCAAGGGACAGCATGCTCCATGAGATCATCAAGAGTCAGACATGATTGAACAGTAACAGTGATCTATGATCTCTTTCTTGTAAATATTTACTTGAATGATGGTTTTAGGGTCTTTCTAGTGACTTAAGAAAGTCACTTACCTACAGCCACAAATTATTGTTTTTTAGGGAAAAGATGTCACTCTAAGTAACATAATGATAGAACATAGAAAGTCAGAACTGGAATGGAACTTTGAGATCCCCTGTTATAATCCACTTATTTAGAAACCTAATAATGATGGTGCCTTTCGTTTTTCACAACATGGCCATTTTCTGGTGTCTTCCCCCTGCCCTAGGGTCATGCTTTGTTTCACAAAAGAATGTTAAGAAAAGCCCAATAACACAGTGTTCCAGTCTCTCAGTATGTGCATCATTTAACATCTGTAGTCTACCCTACACTGATTTAGCAAGAGGTTAGAAGTATATTTTGTCTTCTATCTTCTGATAGTAGTATCAGTCACTGTATTTAATGGATTGAACTGCTTTTCAGTTTTTACTTTCAATCACATCTTTTGAATCAATCAATCAGGAATAATTTTGTAAATGTGATAAACACTGGGCATATAAATCCAGAGAAATCAACAACTCCTACAATCAAGAGATTATATTACATTCTCCTGGAAGAAGCAATAAGTACATATGTAAGCATGTACTGAATGAAAATGACATATCAATTCAATGAAGATCAGAGAATTAATTAAGAAAATCCTAAATGCCATTATGTGTACTCACATACTTACTATGTATGTTATTCTCTTGGTTCTGCTTTCCCTCATGTTCATCAGTTTCCATGCCTTCTCTTGTTTCTCCAGTTTTCTCAGATAGTCATTTTTAGAGCACAAAAAATATTCCATCTTGTTAAGATATGACAGATTGTCCCACCATCTCCCAATTAATGGATACTAGTGCTTTATCTTCTTTCCTCTTTTATTTAAAAAAAAAAACTTTTACTCAGTATTTTGGCACATATGTAACCTCTTTATTTTATAGATGAAGGATTTACGACCTGATTTGCAGAAATTGACTTGTTCAAGGTCAGGCACTCAGTTACTCGTCAAGTCAGCATTCAAGCTCAGTCTGTGGTTCTGTTCTATCTATCATACAACCACAAACCACAATTTCTCTTTGATGATCATTCTAAAATAACTATGTGAAAAAATAGCTCTCTTATTTTCCCTATCCAATTAAGGCAGTATGTCTTTATAACCAGTTGCATATTAACCATCCTTCTTCTCTGAAGTTCTCTAGCAATGTATGAGCATCTTTTTTGTGACTGCCAAAATTTGCTAAAACATAGCAGAGTACTATCTCTAATCTCTATAATTTCTTTCATTGTAAATCCTCCTTCTTATCTTTTCCCAAACCTTCTTGCTTTTGAATTTCCTGTTACTGTTAAGGAGACCACCATTCTCCTATTCACACAGGCTTGCAGTAGAGGGTATCTCCTCCACTGGTCAATCTCTCTCACTCCTCATATCCAATCTCTTGCTATTTCTCCCTTCACATCTCTCTTACATATGATCCCTTCCCATCACTTTTAAAGCTCCTGCCTTATAATCACCACACTTGCAGCAGACCCTTGTCACCTCAAGCCTGAACTATTACAATATTGTTTGTTTATCCTTCATTTTCAAAGAAGAAGAACAATGACTTCCATTGTAGCATGAATTGCAATGGTCATCCATCCGTACGGTAATAGCTTCTTCCAGAAATCAGTTTACAGTTTTTTTAAAGGATAAGATTCTCTAAATAAAGCTATTTCCTTGCATTTGCTATTGTTTCTAGTGCCAAGAGAGGTTTATATATCAAAGAGAGTTGGAATTCTCTGTTAGGATGGAACCAAGCTATGCCAAAAATGTTGAGATCCCTAGCATCTCTACCAAAAAATCAAAATGAAATTGGCTTTTTTCTCCTGTGATTAAAAAGAACAGGGAAAGGGGGAAAAGGTTAATTTGGACTTTTGTTTATTAACTGGCTCAGGATTTTGTGGTTCTGGTCTTGAGAAATTGAAGTTCTGCCAGAAAAAAATTTCTTATACTAAAATTAAGCTTATAAGACTTAAAATATGAAAGGATTGTAGAATTCTTCTCATGAAACAGCCTTATATTGCAAATGAGGACGTTAAGACCCAGAGAGAAGAGACTTCTGAAGTCATGGCAATTTCTGCTGGGTAAGCCTTAGGTGCATTAACATTATCCACGGCCTATGTTCTCCATATTTCACTGACAACAACTTTCCTCCTTCCTGAGTTATCTGCCCAGTCACACCCCACTACTCTTTCTGGAGTTCACTCCTACCTTCGTTTAGTTCTATTTCTGATAGCTGCATTCTGCCATACAGATTTAGATAGTGAATGACTATTGTTCAATTGTGTCTTTATTTAGCTTCTAATCTCAAGTCCTATCTTGGTGAGCTCCTTCATTTCTTTAAAAATACATTCTTATTGATATCTTATGTTTTCATATCACTTAAATCTCTGTGTCCTTGCTTCTACCTTCTTCCAAAAAGCCCTCTAAAAGAGAAGGATTTTTTTTTTTACAAAAGAAAAAGAATAAGGAGAAAAAACAGACAAATCAATCAGTATAATGGAAAAAAAAATCTGTCAGTATATGTATGCAGTGTCCACACCCATAGAACCTTACCCCTCCAAAAGAGTGTGGGGAAGTATCTACTTATATCTTTACCTGCAAGTCATGCCTGTTCTCTGTAATTTTGTAACATTTAGTTTTTATTGTTTCATTGTCATTGTTCTTTCTTTTTGCAGTTTTCATCATTGTATGGGGCACATAAAGGTGTTTAATAAAGACTTATTGAAGAGATTAGTTTTCTTGGTTCTTCATACTTTTGTATCTTTTCAATAAGTCTTCCTATACTTCTCGGTATGCATCACAATCCCGTTTTTTCTTATAGCACATTAATGATCCATTATATTCTTATACCACAGTTTGTTTGGGCATTCATTGATGAACAGCTACTTTGTTTCCATTTCTTCACCCACCCCTCCCCACACATAGATTGCTACAACTATTTTAGTGAACATAAAGCCTTTCTTTTTTAATCAATTACCTTTTTGGGGTATATGCTTAGCAATGGAATCTTGGTGTCACAGAACATGGATTTTTTAACCACTTTATTACAAATTACTAATTACAAATTACTTTCTGGAATGGCAGCACAAATTCACAGGTTCACCAACAATGCGTTAGTTTTCCTGTCTTTCCACAAGTCCTCCAATTTTGAACTCTTTTATTTTCAATGTTTCTGCTTTTTTTGTATTATCTACGAGACACACTAAATTAAAGCTGAAAAGGGTCTTAGTCTCAGCTCTGCTATTTATTAGGGCAGGCCTTGTGTGAGCTAGCATGTATGACTTTGGGCAAACTACTTAAATTTCCCAGTTCTCAGTTTCCTCATCTGAAAAACTGTGGTTTATTACCTGATCTCTAAGGTTCTTTCCAGCTTTAAACCTTTGGTCCTATCACGCCTGTTATATACCTCTAAGACCTCTAAGATTTTACTTTGTTGTCCCTGCCCCAGATGGGGCTTAGGTTATGAAGTCACCCAAAGCTATGGGTATAGCCACTTTTTATGGTAGTATTTATTTATTTATTAACTTTTTAACATGAAGCTGTGCTACATATTAATGTAGAATTTTTACTAGGTTCTTAATTTTTTTCTGGCAGAGATGTCGCTTTTGAGTATTCACCACACAGCCCTGTAGTTCTGTAGTTTTTATTGCATGATTTTTCATAGTAAAATGCTTTTTAGGGATGTATACTCATATTATAGCAGAGCTGACTATACCTAAAACCTTCCCATCTTGGAAGAACCCCTCTTACTAAGGCTCCAATGGCATAACCTTTGATGAGTCAGGAAGCAGATTTGAGTTAGGATTATTTTCCTCACTTTGTACAAACTTTTGTTTGCTATTCGTGAAGCTTTAGAGGCCATTCATCCAACTGTATCTCATGGTCTGGACAACAGGAATTTTTTGTCCACTCTTTTTCTCTTTGTGCATAGTAAATGCCAAACTCTTCAGAGTATTTATAGCTATAATCCTACAATTATACAAGACTTCAATACCCTAACATTTTATTTCATCAGCACCTGCAATATCTATCACCTGGACCAACCGAAAGACCTCACGATACAGAGCAGTGGGTCTTAGCCCTTTATTTTTGTAGACCTCTTTGGTAATCATCTGAAGCCTAGGGATCCTTTCTCAGAATAATACCTTTAAATGCACAACTTAAAATATATCGGATTACAAAGGAAACCAATTGTAACAAAATATAATTATTAAAAATTGTTTTTAAAACAAGCTCACTGAACCCATGTCAAGAGCCCCTTATCTATAGGGAATCTCATTTATATTTGGACTCTGTAATGCATGTAGCAATAACAATATAACTTTATTATTATTGCTAGAATTTTTATAGTGCTTTAAGGTTTACATATATTTCATTTGATTTCCCCACCTTGGTACTCATGTCTCTTTAGTACTCTCGTTGTTCTCTGCCCCTCCATTAACAGGGCTCAGATGGAGCCCATTAAGGGAAGCTTGATTAGGGGAGCCTCGTTTTCTAGATAGGCCCACACCTTTTGTTAACTGCTGAAGAGGAACTGGATCAGGAGGGTTGTTCCCTCTGGCTCTGAAAAGTATATATATTCTCTGAAGTGAGGTTTTGCTTTGGGGGCTTTCGAGATGAGACTCTGGACAGCCATTAAGGAGACCTCTTCCCCTCTTTGAAAACCCAAATGTTGGAGTTTCTGTCTCTGGTAACTATGTATGTATGTAGTGGTCAGACAGTTGGATCTGTCTGTTGATCTGTGATATATGTATTGCTTATGGTCTGACAGAAGCTCTGTCTGCTGTCTATTGGTCATTATTCCTCTGCTTGTATTTTCTCTGTTGGTGAATGTAATTAACGGAGATTGTTGACCCCTCAAAAGTTACTTTCCTTTTAGAAAAGTAGATCTAAGAACCTGTGCTAATAGGCCATCCTGGATGTGTCAGGGTGCTTACTGCTACAGAGGGTAGAACAAAAAACACCTCCCCAAGCCTCCGCTTAAAATGTGCCCACAGACCAGCCAATTCTTCATTTCCTACTGGCTACGTTCCTTGGACTCAGAGTCCACCAGGCCCCATTGCTGGCTACATTCTCCCTACTCCTACCCCCAGCTTTCCTTTGTGTACTAGTCTATCCCACCGGAATGTAAGCTCCTTGTGGGCAAGAACTGTCTTTTTTGTTATTTTTTGTATCCCCAACACTGAGTAGGTGCTTAATAAATATTTGTTGACTTATTATTATAGCTAGCATTTATATAATGTTTTAAGGTTTGCATATGTTACTTTATTTGATCAATAACAGTTTCAAATCCATTTGACAGACTTCCCCGTTTAATACCTGACATGATGTTGATAATCAGTATCATGAAGCAAAATTTCTTTTGTTGTCCTATCAAGGAAATGTTGCATGATTTTACTATGTCCATGGGAAACCCTCCTCCCTATCTACCACTCCACAAGAGGAGGATCTTTAAGGTAGCATTTTATTCTACAGAGTAAAATGTGTTTTTATTTTTGTTTTAGTCAATAAATAGTTAAATATGGTAGAATCTTACAATCTCTGCCCCTTTCATCCACTCTAACACATTCCACTTAACTAACACAAATTCTCAGCCATATAAAGGTAATTTAATTTCATCCATGTACTTACTGTCCATGAGATTAAACTTTTAATCATTCTACCCAGCATACTGTAATATTTATTAAAGGTGATGAAGGGGGCAGTTTTATCTAATCTTGTAAGGTCTTGCATTGAAGTAATGTCAGATCATTGTGGAAGATTTGTGAAAAACAGCAAATCAAAGATCATCATCTCTAGAGAAGTGAAATACACATGGAAATGCACATTAATGCTGTAAAATTGACTTATCATTACAATGTATACATTTACAGATTTTAATGTATAACTACATAGAGTAAATTTCAGGAATGAGTGATCTAAATTATAGATAGAAACCCAAGATACTATAAGAAAATACCAGAAACCAACAATGGTTCTGGTTATTGGGTCTATCTACTTGAAATAGAAGAAAAATCTGTATTTGTCACTCCAAACTCTAATGCTTTCTCAAACCCCTTTCCCTAAAAGACAACTTGCTCTTTGTTTCAAGGCATAAGATAAGAGATTTAAATACTAAGATTTTTTGCTTTTCTTTTTTCTTTCTTTCTTTTCTTCCTCTACTCTTTGCATCGATAGGCTCAGGGTCCTTACAATGTTGCCAAGTCCTAATATTTCAAAGACTGTCTAAATTAATATCTCTCAAACCCCCAGATTCTGGCATGGAATGAAAATTGTTTTTGAGACTGCTTCAAGAATTAATATTATAGAATAGAAGGTTTTCCTCTCAGCAGATTGAAACTGAATAATTTGTTCTCTGTCTCCTTAGAAATGGAATTGATTGTTGGAGGTTAGTACCACTCTGCAGTGGCAAAGCACAGAAATGTTGTATGGGGGTGAGGATGAAGGGTAGATGAGATTGCTTCACTTTTCTTGGAAATTATGGTCAGATATCTGTTTCTTGCAACTTGGCACAGATGCTACAATGCAGGAAGTGAGTACATTAGCTTCGTGTCACATTAAGGACAATGGGATCTTATGGATTATTACTGTCTCTTTTCTTTTATTACTGAATACCCACAGAGCTCATAAGCATTCCAAGCCTCACTGCTCACATTGTTACCTTTCTGACATGACTGAATTGAAATTCACATCTGCAGAGCTGTGGATTATTTCTTACTTGTGATTGATAGAACAAATTTGTGAGATTTTTCTTTCTGAGTTTCTCATCCCCCATGAGTCTACCCCTGTCCCTGCACAGTTTCTATAGCTATGAGTATGGATGAGAGTAGGGAGTTATTACTTATCTACATCCCTTCCTCTTTAAAAAAATATTGATAGTCTGTGTCTGTATTATCTTTATTTCCTGATATAACTCTCCTCCCTCCCCCATCCAGAGAACCATCCCTTAGAGCAGAATTTAAAAGAAAAAAGGAAAAAAGTCAGCAAAACTAACCAATAAAATCTGATATATTCCACATCCATTGTGCCCTATCTTTTCAAAGAAGGGAAGGAAGTACTTTATTATATCTCCTCTTCGGTCATTATAATTATATAGCATTAGCTTTGATCTTTTTTTATTCTTTTTTTATATTGTTGTCGTCATTAGGTTTGTTGATTTTCTGCTCCTGTTGCTCCACTTTGGGTCAGTTCTTAAAAGTCTTCCCATGCCTCTCTGTATTCTTTATGTTTGTCACTGCTTACAGCTCAGTACTATTCTTATTGCATTCATTGTCTACAATTTGTTTAGCCATTCACCAAATGGCAATATAGCCTTTTCTCTTAAGTTAAAGGGAGGCAGAGATTGAAGTCCAGCATTTCGCCTGCTCTCCAAAAAGTGTCAGTGATCTTTTCAATGGCCCAATTTTTTTAGTTTTGGCTAGACTACCTCAGGGGATCAGGTACTGGGACTGGGGATGGATGGAAGGATGGATGGATGGATGGATGGAGGAAGAGTATTTTATCTTGAGAAGCTCTTTTACAAATATGAATTCCTTCAATTCCTCTCTTTGCACTTCTCCAAAATCTGAGTTGTAGTTGAACTTAACTTTTTTTCCCCTTAAAGAAAAGAAGCCTTAGTTTACCTGCAGACAGGTGGGTGACTTTGGTTGGTCAAGGAGAGAACAAACTTAGGGAGAGGAACATACGTATAAAAAAATCTTGGGAGTATTTATACAGATGTATGGATAATTGGAGAGGGCAGTAAATAAATCCCTGCAGCCCCTGTCTCAAAAGCTTTTGCAGAATTTAGGAGATGAAGAAGAACTGGGAGTGTGCCATTCATTCCATCCATGAAGCCCAAGGTTCCCTCCATGGTCTTAATTAATTCCTTAGTCTTTGAAAGATAATATAATAATATACAGATTATATAATATACTGTAGGACACATTGTTATATGATAATTTACAGTATTACACATATGGACTTGCCCATAAATAAACATGGAAACCCATGCTTAGGGCATTAATTCTTGTTTTTCCTTTTTAACCCACACTATGACAAAAATTATGAGGAGAGTAAAATGCAGGGTTAACAATGAATCACTCATACAGAAAACAAGTTGTAGTATAAATTGACTGGCGTCCTTTTATGAAAAGAAGGTTCCTGAACCCTTCAGAGAAAAGAGTACTACACAGTAGAAAGACTTATTTTCTCTCTCAGAAGATCCATGGGGCCAGGACTTCTTTGGAGGAAAGTATCAGCCACAATCAGCAGGTTCCTATGTTAGCTCCCTATTCAGAGCACACCAGGGAAAACTTCATATGAAGACAGCAATCCAGTCAGCCCTGGCTCTAGTTTTTTGGAGCAACGAGGTCAAGCAGGAATTTTCTGTCAGTTTCCTTGTTAATGACCTGTGCACTGCTGTTATGACAGTGGTAAATGTAAGGAAAGGTTTCTGAATACCATTATTAGGGGAGACTGAGAGTGAGGGCATTGTCAGAATGTCACTACTTTGATTCTGTTTGTCAGAATCATCTTGGGATTATTTCAGAAATGAAAAAGTGTATCTATTAATGAACAGCAAAGTCAGTCTTTATAAACTTGCTCCTTTCCATCATTTGATTGGAAACAGTTTTGTCTTTATATCCCCAGCGACTAGCCCAATGCCGTGTAGAACACATGGTACAGGCTTAATAAATGCTTGTTGGCTTGGGTAGTAAAAAGAAATACAAATAGATGTGACTTCATGAGAATCACCTGTTCTTTTGTTTTGGTTTAGTTTTTTGTAAATTGACTCTTTGGTTTGTATTTTAAAAATGTATTTACAGTCTGTTTTTCATACCCTCCCGGAGTGGTCTGCTAGTAATGAGTACAGAAATAACTGTAGTAGAAGCTGCTCTGCTTGGTTTCCATTCAGAGCAATTCCAAGAAATGGCCCAAGGAGGATCAGAACATCTTCCATCCTTCCCAGGACCAACAGATCTATACAAACATACAAGAGATACAAGAGATGGCTTAGAGATGATTCAACTTAAAAAAAATTAGCTACAAGTCAATGTTTCCTTTGCTCCAGCCCATTGGAGCTGACCAGAACAAGCAATTCAGTTCAGATTAACAAGAGACCTGGCTAATACCTCCATGAATAAATAAAGGAATATTCAGTTCTTTTAAACAGTTAGAACAGGGCTATAAATACACGGTGACTGATTTTATTGGAAATAGCATCTCAACTACTCACTGAGACCAGAGAGAAAGATATGTGGAAATAAGCTTTCATTTGCCTAATAAGTTTGCCCCCACCATCCGTTCTCAGCAGCAGCAGCATCAATGGTTTTTATTGAGAACTTCCTATATTCTATTTATGGAGGTACTAAGATGAATGGCACATGGCCCAGGACCTTGAGAATGCCCACAATCTTTGGGAGAGGCAGAAAATCAACACATAAAGAGATGAATAGAAATAGAAATTAGAGTATAAGCCAAGTGTCAAATTAAGGGCAGTTAGATGGTGCAGTGGGTAGAGTGTCAGAAAGGCCTGAGTTCAAATCCAATTTTGAACATTTCTTGGCTTTATGACCCTGGATAAGTCTCAAATGTCTGTCTGCCTTAGTTTCCCCATCTGTAAAATAGGGATCACAATAGAACCTACCTCCCAGAGGTGTTGTAAGGGTTAAATGAGAAGATACTTGTGAAATGTTTAGCCCACTGCTGGATACATAGTAGGCACTATATAAATGCTTATTCCTTTTACCCCTCCCTGCTTTTTAATTCATTCAATATATGGATCACCTCACATCCACAGTCCTTGAGCATTTTCACTGGCTATTCACTCTCTCCCTCTTCTTCTTTACCTCCTAGTTTCTCTGGCCTTTATCAAGTCTCAGTCTCACTGTCTCTACGAGTCCTTTTTCAGCTCTCCCTAATGTTGGTGCCTTCCTTTTAAGACTATCCTCAATTTATTCTGTTTATACAGTATCATTTTTGTGCATAGTTGTTTGCATGTTGTTGGCTCCCCATTAGACTGTGAACTCAGAGAGCAGATGTTGTTTTTTTACCTTTCTTTATATCCCCAGTGCTAGCATGGTGCCTGGCACATTGTAGGTGCTTACTGGCTTGTCTTGACTGATCCTTGTACAACTCTGTAAAACACTCCACTTTCTTCCCCTGCAAAGTTAATCTCATTCATCTACTACTATTTGGCATATAGTGGCAATCCAGTGGATTTATGACACCCCTAGAAACTCCTACATGACTGCTACCAACCACTCCCCTCCTCAGCTACTTCTACAGCAACAAGAATTATAGAGTGAACTTTTCTCTGTCACTGTGACTGCAACATCTGGGTTCCTTTCCACTGCTTAGTTCTGAAGAACCAGGCACTTGACAGAAAGACAGTCTGAGAAGAAAAAATCATAAGGACATACTTTCTAATCAGATATGGAGAAATAAGAAGAGAGAATAGCCCAAAGATCTCGAGTGAGGGTTACTTGGAGCACAAAGGTATCATCGACAGAGCAATAATAGCCTATTATATTGATCTAGCCCTTGACAACTTAGAAAGTGATGGATAGATTTAGACATATAGATATGGGTATATACATATATATATATATATATATATATATATATATATAGGTATATACATATATATATATATATATGATCATTTTGATCTTTATCGTTATCCCAATCTTATAAATGAGAAATCTAAAGGTCATAGAACTAAAACACCTGGACTGTGGTTGGACCTCTAGTAAGTGAGATAGGTGGGGTTTGAATTCAGATTTTTCCTCACTCCAAGTATATCACTTTTTCCTCTACTGGAAATCCCAAGGGAGGAGTTGATCTAGAGTAGAAAGATGGTTTCTTTTAGCCCATTTGTCTGTAGAAATGTCTAGTATTTTTATTTGAGGCTGAGAATTTTTATGCCTTCTAGCTTTTTCTTGATTTCTTTCCAAATTCACTATAAATCATTTTTTTGTGTCAATACTGATTTCTTTCTCTGTATTTTGCCATTAGTGGCCAAAAATGTGTCTTGATACCCTTTATCTGACCTGCTCTCTCACAGTCTCAGGATTTTTTGTTGTCTTCTATATTAGCCTCTCTAAATATCTTTCTCAACTTACAGCTTGGTTGTGTGCTTGACCATGTTAAAACCCTTTCTCAAAAACCTCAGGTGCTTTCTTTTACCTATTAAAAAAAGCCCCAACTCCTCAAACTGGCATTAAAGTCCCCAAATAGACTCCTAACCAATTTCAACCTTAGCTCTGCCTTCTCCCCTTCATTTACTCAATAACAGAGACAAGCTAGAATACTGCACACTTGCCCCATCCTGAACTAACCTACATCTGTACCTGTGACCATACTGCTATCTGTTGTTAGTGGTGAGTCATTTTTTCGGTTGTATCTGATTCTTCATAACCCCATTTGGGGTTTTCTTGGCAGAGATGCTGGAGGGGTTGCCATTTCCTTCTACGGTTCATTTGAAGATGAAGAATCTGAGACAAAAATAGAGTTAAGTGACTTGCCCAAGACTTCACAGCCATTGAGTGTCTGAGGCCAAATTTGAACTCAGGAAGATGGTCCAGGTCTGGCGCTCTATCCATTGTATCACTTAGCTGCCCTTAATGCTTCTATCACCATTTGGTATTTCTCACCCTCCCATTCCTAAACTTAACCTGTTGAAATAACACTCAGTCTTCAAGGCTCACCTCCAGGAATATCTTTTTCATTAAATCTTTCCTGCTTTCCCTAAGTGGATGTGATTAATCCATAAAGTAGAGACAATAATAGAAAATTATTCCATTTCACAGGAATGTTGACAGAATTAAATTAAATAATTCTCACTTTGGAGCAACTAAGGCTGCCATCATCATCATCATCATCATTCTTAATATTTTTCTTCCCTCATCTAACTCCCACCATAACATTTTGTCTCTATATTTCTCTGAATTATCATTCTGTCTTTCCCCTTTCCTGTTTTTTACCTTTGTTTCATCTTCCCTATTCAAATATCAGCTCCTTTAGGATAGGGATTGTGCCTCCAACTTTTTTGTTTCCTAAAATGTAAATGTTAAACACCTGGCCTAGGGATGATTCAGGCAATAACATTCCAGAGTGTCCTCTGAACAAGACTAAAATGCAATTAGGAAGCACTTAACAAAATAAATTTAAAAATACAATACAACATAGATTACATCACATTTTAAAGCTAAGTCAACATACAATCCAAAAGGATCCTTGTGTGAACAGATTAGTGGCCCCTGGTTTCTTTTTTGAGTTTGATACCACTGTCCTAGACTATTGCCTTGCCTACAAAAGGCATTCACTAAATGCGTTAAGTTTGATTGACCTTATAATGTCTCAGATAGATTCATGCCATCATTAATTTGGCAGTTCCATCCAAAAATGCAGGTCATTACCAATCCATGCCTGCCTATCCTATGAGACTCTGGCATCATGGTGCAGTGGACAGAGTTCACTTGTTCAGGGAGACCTGTGTTCAATCCCACCTCAGATACTTAACCTGCAATGTAACCTTAAAAAAGTCGTTTAACCTCTATGAGTCTTAGTTTCTTCATCTGTACTATAAAGGAGTTGAAGGTCTCTAAGGCCCCTTCCGCTTCTAAATCTATGATCCTATGAGCCTCCAATAAGTTGAGGATGAGAGTGGGGCAAGGTAAAGTGGCCATGAATCAAATGTCATTGTTCTTTGTTGTTGAGTTGCTTCAATTGTGTCTGTCTCTCTGTGACCCTAGGATTTTCTTGGCAAAGACACTGGAGTGGTTTACCGTTTCCTTCTATAACTCATTTTATAGATGAGGAAACTGAGGCAAACAGCATTAAGTGACTTGAACAGGGTCACACAGCTAGTATCTGGGGCCACATTTGAACTTAGGTCCTCCTGACTCCAAAAGCACTTAGCACAATATCTGGCACATAGAAGGTGTTATATAGGTACTTCTTCCCTTCCCCTCTCCCCCCATGATAATCTGTAAACTTCTTAATAAAGAATAAATGAGAATTATGAGCTTTGCCTAAATACTGGTGGATACAGAAAATACACTTTGAGGTCATGATAACATCAGAACACTGATTCATGGAATGAAAGATAAACTACTTCCCACTTGATCTGTAGAATAAAAATAAATAAATGAAAGAACGTTGTGAAGACAAGATTAAAATGTTCTGTTGGGATCCCAGAAAAATCATCTATCACTGGCACTTTGTCATAATGGCTTACAATCCTCTCTTCTTATAATGGAGCTATGTTTATTCATAATACTCTTACATACGTGGATGGGGAGATGACATTTCCATAGGCTAGTGGAAACGTGAAAGCCAATTGATGAATGACACCCAGGGCACTAGTATTCTTCCAAGACAATCACTCTCTCTCTCTGCTGGCAGCATCCTTGGATTTCATGACCAGCAGCTGGTGCTTCTTTGTCCCATTGAGTTCAGCAAGAGAGGCTTTCAAAAAGTATATCCAGATCTCACTCCCTCTTCCTTCCCTAATTTGGGATTATTGTTAATTGACAAGGAGTGTGCTAGCATATGCCTTCCTTGAGTGGATCTTTTCTTCATGAGAACCTTAGATTGTTCATGCAAATGAGATTGAATAAGGAATGTTTTAAAAATGCCTGAAACTATTTCTAAGCATTTAAAGCACTCTCAAATCAAACATTTGCATATAGTTGACGTGCTAAAAATGTATGCTTATTTGTTCATTAAAGAAGGTCCCTTAAGTGATACTTCATTTGGATTTTTAAATGTAATAAAGGATTGAGGAAACTAACAATTCTATCTTATTATAAAATATATTCTGCCAGTAAGACTTAAGTAATTCAGACTGACCTACCAAGTCAGCATTTTGGGGACTTTACCAATTTCAGCCTTTCTTTTGTTCTTTATCCTTACAAACATGCAATTTTCTACTATAGCAAATGACTATTGTGCATGCAAAGACAGAATTTATTTTTAAAAATAACCTTTATTGTTATTAAGTCCCATTTATTTCTGCCTTTGCATGTTCCCAGCGAAATTATTTTCTCAATAACTAAATTCATCTCCGTGGGATTAGGGCCTGAATAGTTAAATCCATAGGGATTCCAACATTTTATGATAACATTTCAGTTCTGCTAAGAGTCATAGCTCAGTTAAACCCTGTCCATTAAGAGAATTCATTGCTTCAGTATCTTTAAGAAGGCAAGGCAGCTAGATAGAGTGCTAGACCTAGAATTGTGAAGACCCAAGTTGAATTCCTGCTCTAGATACTCACTAGATATAACCTTAGGCAAGTTGCTTAACCTCCACCAGTCTCCATTTCCTCATCTGTAAAATGGGGATGATAACATCAATTACCTCCCAGGAAAATAGTTAGGACAAAATGAAATCCAATTGGTAAAGTGCTTTGCAAACCTGAAAGTGCTGTTGTTACTCTTGGTGTTGAAGCACTATATTTATACCAAAAGAATCCACGTTAACACAATTCTAGTTGTTTGGGTTTATTTTTTATTTTCTCAGTTTAAAATAGCATTTATAAAGAATTTTAAGGTTTGCGAAGTGCCTTACGTATTGTTTCATTTGATCCTTACCAAAACCCCGTGAGGTTGGCATTGTTACTTATTTGTTATTGTTATTGTTTATTTTTTATTTTATAACTTTTTTACATATGGAAAAAATGAGGATGAGGGAGAACCTGGCCCGGACCACACAGGTATTAAACCTCTGAGACAAGATTTGAACCCAGATCTTCTTAACTAAGTCCCTCATCATAGCTGCCTATAAGAGGCAGCACAATGGACAGAATTTTTGACTTGCTAGGAAGATATGAGTTCAAATCTTGCCTCACTTCCTAGTCTGAGTCCCCTCCCCAAATCAGTCCAGCTCTCTCAACTTAAGTTTTCTTACCAATAAAAGATGACATTGGACTTCCTGGCCTCTGTGGGTCCTTCCAGCTCTAAATCTATAATCTTATGATTATTCAACATAGTACAGAATGATGCTTCCCAGCTTTCTACCCTTGAATTGTTTTGGCAAAACCAAAAGCATGGATCCACCTACCCACAAGCCCTTGGTTGCTCTTGATTAAAAAACTCATCAAAATTCATGAAAATTATTCTGGTTCTAATGAGGCGCCACTCTAGGCCATCTTACTTACCAGAAAAAAGCAAGTTAGTTATCATCAATATCTCTATGCTAACAGAAAACCCTTCAGAATAACTCTTGGGACCCAACATGCAACTCACTCAAAAGCACTTGTCTACCAGAGGAGTTGAGTCACACACAGCATAAGAACTTACTCTACCAAAATTCATAGTGTGGCACTCATTTAACTCACAGTTTCTATGCTGGGTGACAAGTTTGAATTAGGACTTGCCCACGTGCCTTGGGGGCCAAGTCAAAAGGAAAAGGCAATGAGGCAAGCTGAAATCAGAGCCATAAAACATATGTCGGTATATTTCTGACTCATCGAGTACTCATCAATTTCCCACTGAACAACCCAACCCAAGAAGCCACAAAGGCTGTTCCCTTGACATTCCTTGAAACTTCTTGACTTCTAGTTTGGTTCTTTTTATTAAAAAAAAAGATATCTGAGATGGAAGTTGAAGTCATACTTCTTATCCTTTTTCCATCTCTGCCATTCTATGACCTCAGCCAAACTGATTAATTTCCCTGTGACCCATTTTTTATTTATATAAAAGAGAATAATGATGCCCTGTACATATTGGGCGCTCAACTCCTTGCCAGGCCCTATTTACCTGAAAGAGATATTAACACTAGAATGACCATATATGTCAATTGATTAACTTTTTAGACACTTGAAACTGGTAAAGACAGGTTTTCTGTTTCATGAGGTTTTTTCCCTAATTCTTTGCTTAACCTTCTTTAACATTTTAAAGACTGTTCAAACACCAAAGGAAATAAAATCTATGTTCTACTTATGAGGACCGGATGCATTAAATGAGCATCTTGGTCCTTTGAGGTATTGTTATATTCCAGTCCCTTTTAAGAGAGTCAAATGAGATAGGAAAGTACTCTGGAAGGAAGACACTCAATAATTATAACGGGTTATCTCAGACTTCACTCTAACACTGACCTGAGCATTTCTCAAAAGGGTTGGCGCAATAATTTGCAGTTGTCCATTATCCTGGTAATTGATTCTCTTAAATACACATTGAATGTGGTAGTGGAAAAGGCAGTTGATGAGACCTGCTCGATGGCAAATTTTCACTTAAACTTTTCATGAATTTGGTGGGGACAAGAAAGTGAACATAGCCAAGGATATAACAAATGCAAAGGCCATTCTCTATGTGAAATGTATGTGAGCTAGTACCACTCTAAAAAAGGAGATTTCTGTGCTATTAACTTTCTTTTTTAAAGAATTAGTCCTCCATGCTAATCATAAGTAACTTCCTGCACCATATTATAACAAAAGGAAAAAAAGGTGGCAGAAAAATCAAGAGATGCCAAAAATACATAATTGATGATTCTGTTATGTTCTCATCAACTGTCATCCTCAAGCTTGGAGCATACAAAGCATTTATTCTTCATTCATTCATCCAAAAGCTTTTTTTTTTGAGTATGCAGTATCAATCAATCTATCAGCAAAGTATTTCTAGGCACTGTGCTAGGCACTAGGCAGGCAGACAAAAAGTGAAATCATCCTTGCTCTCAGGAAGATTGCCTTCTCTCAGGGGTGACAGCATGTATTAATTAATTAAAGGCAAGAGAGAGCACTGCAATTTAAGTGCAGGGATCAGAAAAGACTTCATGTAAAAGTCCATTCTTATACTGAGTCTTGAAAGAACTCTTCAAAGATGAAGAGAGAGCATCCTAAGCATGGAAGATGGCCAATGAAAAGTCATGGATGAGATAGATGGATTGCCATATGTGAGAAACTGTGAGAAGATTAGTTTGGCTAGACTACTCTTCAGAAAGAGGAGTAATATAGAATAAGGTAGATTGGAATTCAGATATTGGAGTAATATAAAGTAGATTGGAACCAACTTGTGAAGGCTTTAAAAGTTTTTCTTTTTTAGAGAGAGGAATCTATTTTATCCTGGGATGTAGCTGTGGTTTATTGACTAGGACAGTAGCATGCAAGGCATTATTCTTGGCAATGTGGGGGATGTAGAAAAAACAGCATAAGACATGGTGTCTGCCTTGTAGAAGCTCATAGTTTCGTTGGAGAGATGAGAACATGAACACAAGAGTGAACTCACAGGGCAAATATTATTCCAAGACCAAATTCATTAAGTTCCACAAAAAATAAATAGCAGAGTCATTACTAAGAATTCTGGAACCTAGAGCAAATCTGTTTGGTGATTTCCAGGATATGAACACCCTATGCACGTGGTTGAGACATCTTAGAAACAGAGGGATTTGAAGAGATTAAGAAACCAGAAGGGAATTAAAAATTGGGGTGAAGACCATAAGATTGTTAACCAGACACTTAATAGGGCAAAGGAAAAGTGCTCCTGAGGTCCATCAATGAGAGTAACAAAGACCTGGACAGCATAGAGGGAACTTTAAAGAAAGAGAGGTGGTAGAGAAAGGATGATGAAGAACAGTTAGTATGTTCCTTTTGGTCCCGTATGTCAGTGGTCTGAAAAAAGAACCCAAGAGATGGATTGTCTTCAGGAGAAATCTAAATTTCCAAAGCACCAAATGAGGAATAACATGCAAAACTCAGAGAATTGATTTGGAGTCAAGTAAGTTAATAACAGTATGACTTTTTGCAAGTCATTTAACCTCTCTATGAGCCTCAGTTTCCTTATCTGTTAAAAAGGGGGATTAGATTAGATCATCTCACAGCCCCAAAATGAGGATAACAGAGACCTTAGACATTATTTAGCCCAGTCCTTTGTAGATTTGCACTCACAATACAGAATCATACCTGCAACATAAGTGGTGCATCATAAATGCTGGCTGACTGACTGTGTGTTTTCATCCTTCGTTGCCGAAGAAGACCGTGCCATCAGAGAAATAATGACATGACTTGCACTTGACTTTGTTTTGAGTGAGGGAGGGCTGTGAAGGTCACCAGCTTCACTTCTGCTCCAGAGCCTTATGAATCCAGTGACCAGACATTTATCAGGATGACTGGAGATGACCTAGGATGAGGCAAGTGGAATTAAGTGACTTGTTCAATGTCACGCAGCTAGTGAGTGTCAAGTATCTGAGGTGAGATTTGAACTCAGGTCCTCCTGACTCCTGCTCTATCCACTGTACCACCTGGCTGCCCCTGACTGACTAATGAGGAAATCAAGGCCTTGCCCAAGGCCATGTTGTGATAAGTAGCAGAAACAAAATTCAAATTCAGGTCTTCTCACTCTAAACTTAGCAATCTTTCCATTTCCACTCCAGAAGGATGGTAGAAAGAAAAGTCAGAAGGACTTTTAAGTATATTGAAAGGATATGGGGTGGGCAGAGGAGGGAAGGAGTGATTGAAATTGTTTTGGCCAGTGATGATATGCGTTCTTTGCTGGTCCAACTCTGAGTGCAGGGGTTTAGAATAGATGGTTGACAAGATGAGTGAAACAGTAAAGGAGAAGAGGAGAGGAAATCCACTGCAACCCAGGACACTCCTGAAAGAGAGATGTCGTAACCCAGGAACATGACGGGTAAACAGTCTGGGCTGGGATATGACCGCAACTAGTCAATAGCCAACACTAGAAAGCTGGGAGTGAAACGGAATGATACCACTTCCACTCATAGGATGTTAGCCCCTAGGACAAAGCCCTGTTTAGCCCATGCAGTTCTGACTCTGATAAGTTCAAAAGAAGGGGAGCTTCCTGTGATTAGAAATGAGTCCTATAATAAAAACAGATATAGTCCCCATATCCATAATTTTTCTATTAATATTCTTTCCTTAAAACTGAAAAAATATGAAGTTCTATATAAGCTTTCAAACTGAATTAAATGAACTACCTCTGAATTAAGTTTTATTTATAAACAGAATACTGTCTCGATTCAGAAACAAGAAAGTTTCCCTAACCATTAAATAATCCATATCAGAGGTAAGACTAAACATTATTTTGATGAAAATATGAAAATAAGTTCATGAGAGTCAATTATTAGCCTTTTTTAGTCTCTTCCAGACTAAATGTGATGATTTTTTTTTAAACATGACTCAGGATTTGCTGAAGCAGGATGGCCATTAATTATTGACATTTCCTGCCATAGAGTCCTGGAAATGGAAGAGACCTCGTTATATATTTCCCTTATCAAAATAAGCAATGACCCTGGACCTGGGGAAAAAAACCAGGGCAGGCCTAATGAGCATCAGGTAGCGAACATAACGAGAACCAGACCCAAGACCTAATGAGAAACTTAACATTATCAGCCTTTTCCTTTTTTATACCTTTAGCACAAGGTTTTCCTGGAAATGTTTTCAAGGGAACTCTAAGAGTATTTCTTGGAGGCAGCTGCTCTTAGCTTAGTAACATGGAAAATAGTTGGAGACAAGAGAACCCAGGGAGAGAAAGGCTTTGCTTGGTAACTGAAGCTAAGGCCAATGGATATTTGCTAAGAAATGGAGAACTTAGAAGTAAACAGTGTTTGTGAAGACTACATCCAAGACCCTCTAGCCTACGCCCAACAACAGTAGAAATTGCAACTCATTTATAAAATTTTAAGATTTTTCATGTTTATTTCTCACAATGTCTTTGGGAGCAGAACAAAATCTGCTCCTATCAGTAGTGGGTTACCTCTCCTGGGAAGTCTTTTAGCAAATACCGAACAACCATTTGTTTAACTGGTTTTTATGGGGATGGTTGTTTTCATGTATGGGTTCACCGAGCTGGTTGCTGAGGTCATTTCCATCCCTCCAACTTTGGGATTCTGTGGACAGAGGCAGAAACAGGCAAGAACATGAATAAAATATCTCAGAAAGATTAGACTCTGTTTTAATTTTTAAAAGAGCTCCCAAGTGGAAAATTCCTATTGTTCTGTCTTCAGAACCTTCTCTAAACTTTTCCATACTCCCAACTGGAAATAGGCCCAGATTCTCTGTGCCTCCATTTTCTCTTCTAGAAAATAACCATCACCATGGTTATTTTCATCCTTCCAATCAATAAACATTTCATATCTTTTCTTTTTAAACCATGAATGTTTCTTTTTATATCTTCTGTTCTTACCACCTAAATTTTTCCCTTTATTTCTTTTTCTTCCCCTTCCTAGAAAATCCTCTCTAATCATAAAGACATTTTCAAAGAAAAAAATAAGAAAAAAGAAAGCAGAAATTCAGCAAATCTGATCAATATTTTGAAAAAAAATCTGACATTATATACAGTTCTCTGAATCTGTGGAACACCACCCCTACACACACACACACACACACACACACACACACACACACACACACAAGCACACATGCATGCACACACACACACACACACACACACACACACACATGCACACATCCACTTCTGCCAAGGAGTTGAGGAAGATGTTTCTCACTTTTCTTTGGGGCTAAACTAATAGTAATAATTTTAGAAGATTCTCTTAAGTACTAACAGTATTTATGACACTTAGCTGACACTGTGCTAGGCACAAGGGATACAATACAAAAGTGAGACAGTTCCTGTCAAGAATCTTACATTCTAAAAGTGGCAGTTGTATGTAGGGGAATGGTGGACAGAGAAGAGCTTTCTCATGTAGGCAATCTCAAGTTATGCAGGAGCCGTAGTGTGACCTTTCCAGTTGTTCTCGTACTAGTGTTGCTAGAGCAAAAGTTGTTGTTGTTGTGTTCATCCTTCGTTGCCGAAGAAGACCATGCCATGAGAGAAATAACGACATGACTTGCGCTTGACTTTGAGTGAGAGAGGGCTGTGCAGGTCACCAGCCTCCCTTCTCCTCCTGAGGCATCTGGATCCAGTGATGAGATATTCATCAAGATGACAGGAGATGGCCCAGGATGCAGTGGAAGACCTTGGCCTTTTAGGTACTTACATAAGGTGCCCATTCAATGAATAAGCCTCGTTAAAAAGTAGTCAGGGGGATGACCCCTTTAATAAAAAAATAAAAAAAAAAAAGATAAATCACGCTGGCAGGGCCCCAGGGTTGTTGTTTTGAAGAGAAACTGTTATTATAGACATTCACTCTAAGCCAAGAATGGAGGTTGTTTTGTTCATAAAACAAAAGTAAAACTGAAGAGGAAGATGTGGTGGTGTAGTCAGAGCAATGAAATGTGCTAACTTTTGGTCAAATGCTTTGATTTAAATTTTCTCACCTACGTTGGCCAAAAATAATAGCAACAACTTTCAATACACATGAATGTATACATGTGAGGAGGAGGAAATGAATAAATATTTGTTGAATTAAATTGACCTGGAGGAAATAACTCCATTTCTCTGAGTCTGTTTCCTCAGCTGTAAAATGGAGATATTGGACTAGATGGTTCCTTTCCAGTGCTGATATTCCATGAACTCTGAAACAAATGTTTGTTAAATCAAACTGCTCAGGTCCTTTCTAATTCACATTCAGTGGATCTATGATTTTGAAATGACTGATAGCAACATACACAGGCTTTGTGTCTCCACTAGCGTGTTCTAGAGTACAGGTATATTCCTTTATATATGTATATATATCTAAGACATATACAGGTATATTCCTTTATATATATATATAATATGTAAAATAAATGAATAAACTTCTGCACTATGTGCCAACTATGGTACTAATGTGCAAATATAAAAAGCAAGGACAGTTCTTAGTCCCCACCAGGTAACTAACACTCTAAAAGGAGAGAAAGAACATAAATGGGAATGGTGGCCTAGGAAGGGTATTCCTGTCTTTAAAGTTTTGTTGGTTAGTTGTGTCTGGTCCTTTTTGTGACCCGTGCTGGGATGGCTTGCCCTTCTCCAGTGCATTTTACAGATGAGAAAACTGAGTCCAACAGGGTTAAGTGACTTGCCCAGAGTCATGTGGCCAGTAAGTATTTGAGCCCAGATTTGAACTCAGGTCTTCCTGACTCCAGGCCCAGAACCATATTTACTGTACCACCTAGTTTCTCTAGTACCCAAAATTAGAAAGCAGATTGACTCACCCCATCTAGAAATAATGGCAGAGTTGATTTGATCATGTTTCCAGAAAAGAGATAGAAGGAGGGAGGGCAGAAAAGTGTTCCAGCCCAAGGGCAAGGTTTTTGGAAAGGAAGAGATACCTGAGAGGGCATTCAGGACTACAGTAAAACATAGTCCTTTGCCTGACATAGTGGTTCAAGAGAGGCAATGAGTGAACAGGAAAGTGGAACCCCACCTTCTCCATAGTTTTATCTTGATAAAGTCTGTAGTTTGCCCACAATTGCTCAACTACAAAGTGTAAAAAGTAGAACTGGAATCCAAGACTTCTGATAAAGAAGTCAAAATTCTTTTCCCTATACTGCACAGCTCATCATTCTCAAGAGAAAACTGTAACCTTATAAAACCTTAAAGGTTACATTTGGAGACCAAAGGCTATATATCCATAAAACTATAAACATAGGGCTCTTTCTCTGTGTGGTTGTGTTTCAGGTAAGTTAATTTTTAGTTTGAAAATCTTTATACATAGATTCCAAGAGAACTTTGCAAGAGATATTTATACCTTGAAGTTCCTGGATGTGTTGGAATGCGAAAATTGGCCAAAAAATACCAAAATAAGCAGAAACTGGTTCTTTCATATGAATTCTACTTATTTATTCATGATTCCTATTTCAAAAAAAGCTATTTACCTTGGGAAAAGAGGGGGTTTTGCTGCTATACTGTAATAATTCATTTCTTCTGACATTTTATCTATAATAGCAAAGAATTCATTCAGTGACATCAGGTACAAAACTAACTTTAAAAACTCTCATTGAAAAAGATTCAAATGAGGTAATTCATGTGAAACAAAAGTATCCTAGAATTCTATATGATAGCAATAGCAATCTATAGCCATTATATTGTAGCAGAAAATTTGAAAAGGAAAGAGACGTGCAACCTAATTTTCATCAGCTATTGATTTACTAAAATCCTTGACTTCATGAAACACATCTGATACCATACTCTAATTGGATAGCGATATTTAAGTGCCATAATTTGAGGGGGCCATCATTTTTATTGATTTCTCTTATTTATAAGAATTCTTTCATATGCTCATCATACCAAGCAAAATCAATGTCATACTCTGGGATTCAAAAGACTTTTATTGAATTTTTACCCTCCTTAGATAATAAATGGAATTTTAATCCTTTTGGATAATAGAAATGGTATTTTAAGCCCCTTCTGACTGCCACTCTTCCATTTTCCAACCAAGTCTAAATCATCTGTACCATGCCATAAAAGGAGTTCAAGAATTTTATTAAGGCTCCTCTATGTTGATGATACCAATGTTCACCATCATGCAGTGTAAAAGCTAGACTACAAGAATACCACAGCAATGTTACTGTAAGTGAAAAAAGATACAAGCAATAACCCCTTCTAGTCACAGCTGGGATATAGCTACCTGAACACATGAAATCACAGGATTTAGAGATGAAAAAGATCTTAAAGATCATCTAATCATCAGTCTTGGTCTAACAAGAAGTTATAATAGGTTATATAATAGTGTTATGCTGGACTGATAGGGGATTGTCACTCCCTCTTACTATACCCCACCCTTCTCTGGATTTGGGTATTCCTTCATCTAAACCTTCAGTGACTACTCTCTGTGGCTTCATTGTCCTTTCAAACTGGCTAGAGGGACAAAGGAAAGGGTTACAATGGAAACAGGAAATGGTCAGGTCTTTTCATATGGTTCTCACTTTATAAAGTCTTCTCAGTCAGTGCTACTGACTCATTTACCTATAAAGATCTAGATCTGAATTCCTCTCTTTACTCTAGGAAACTTTTGTTTATTAATTTATGTTTATTATTATATAATAATGCTAATTAAATAATTCTCTTATTTTTTTGAGTTCCCATGCCATGAAATGCAGTTTTATCTGTTACAGATCTCTCTCTGTCTCTCTGTCTCTGTGTCTCTCTGTGTCTGTGTCTGTGTCTGTCTCTCTGTCTCTCTGTGTCTCTGTCTCTGTCTCTGTCTGTCTGTCTCTCTCTCTGCCATTCTCCTACTTAGTTTCTTTATCACATTTGTGAGTCAGTCAATACAATAAGCATTTATTAAGCACCTACTATATGCCAGGCATTGTGCTAAATCCTGTGCTAAATACAAATTTTTTAAATTTTATTTTATTTTTAATTTATGGAATAAGACAGGCATTTCCATAACATAGTATGGATATTAGAAGAACAAATAAATTTTAAGAGTCCCTGCCCTCAAGAAGTTTATAATCTAATAAAAGTAAGCTGAAAGGGGTGGGGTGGGGCAGGTATCTGGAAGAAGAGCCTAATGGAGTCTAATCCAAAGAAATGCCACTGGTGGAAAATGAAGGGATGAGTTACCTTGGAGCTCTCTTTAAATGAAGGCTTTGAGAAGAGATATTTATTCTGCCCTCCAGCCCTCCATTCATATGGTACTGAGGGTACTCATGGAGTGTGAGTATCAAGGTTGATTCCGCCTCACAGAAGAAAGAGGAGAGTGAGGAGTCACCAGCCTTCAATCCATCCCTCTGGGTGTGTTCAGCAATAATAGGTAACACTCAAATGTGCATCATGGTAGTCTGAGCTGGCAACCTCATCACTGCATCTCCTTTCTCACTTCCATGGCTTGAACTCTCTGCAGCTCCAACTCCACCATTTATCACACCTGGTCCTTAGGTTTCTCTTCCTCTTCTCATTTTTCTCCTGCTGGCACATTCTTTCCTCAGATATCTCCCATCCTCCCCTTCACCTAGGATGGGCAGGTACTAGCATATCAGTCAAAGTCTAACCCTAATATTTTTCATTTGTGATTGAACTCATATTCAGACTTCAACTATATTTTCTCTTTCTCCATGAAGTCTACTTCAATAAACTAAATTAATACCACAAAAAAACTCCAGCACAATGTAAGCTTCTTGAGGGCAAGGACCTTTTCTTTTTTCCTTTTCTTCCTGTTGTGTCCCCAGTACCTAGTGTGATAGATGGTTAGTAAATGTTCATTGGGTTAGATTGGAAATAAGCAATCTGTGAAACAAAATTGAATAATATCCTCTTTCTTATATGTGGATTTTATTCGGAAATATTTCTACACAAGAATAGGGCAAGGGGACTATAGCAGATAGATTAACATTTTCAGTCATGTAGCATACAAGTCAGTTAGACTTGTAATAAATCTCTGTTTAAATGGATGGAATGGCGTGGTGTTGGATGGGCTTCTTTTAGTCAGTTAATTGTGATAGGCAAGCCTTAAAAAAAAAAATCCAAAGGCATGCTTATATCTAACACAGTGCTCTGCACACTTTAAGTATGTGATAAAGGTCTGTTGAATGAATGTATGAATAAATGAATGAATGAATTATTTCTGCATGCCCATCACTTTGCCCTCCCTCTCAAGAAAGTCCTTGGGGAAAATATAAATATAAAAAGGAAGGAGATACGAAGAGAGAAAATGAAGCACAGGTCAGTAAGAATCACTGTAAACAAAAGTACTGTTATCCTTATCTGGGAATCCTGACAACGTGTGAATTTTTCACAGATGCTGTCTGATAGGGATAGCAATGTTTTCTCCTTGGAGTATTGATTGAAGAAGTCAGTATACTGTTAATTCATTCATTGCAGAGAAAATGTGTCACTTCTCCTAGGTAATTTCCTCTAACAAGTATTTATTGGAAAAATGGAAGGACACTCATGATATACCACCGTTTTTTAAAGCATCAGAATGATTAAATCCACTGTGGAAGGTCCTTTTGTTGAATACTTATTTGCATCTCTTTCAAGTTAACTTCCTTTGAGGGGAAAAACCACACACACCTTAAACAAAAATAATATCTTCTGGCTCTGTGGAATGGCAACCAATCTTTGCATGTGTTCCAGGATTCTCTGGGCTCCATTTGCCAATCTTAGATGTCTGACAGAAAGCTTACCCTGAAATAAACAAGACTGATGAATGTGAAATTGGCAATAGTTCTTCATAACATTAAAGAAACTTTTAGTGCAGATATTCTGAAAGAAAACCTCGCACTGATGCAAGATCAGTATAAAACAAAGTAAGACCTTATCCTTTGTATTCTAAATTGTAAATTGTAAATGGTCTATTTTTTGTTTGGTGGGCAATTGCTTGTGTTTGGTTGGTTTGTACTGGCATGGAGCTCTGGGCCTCTGTAGGAGTTCCAGCCTTGTGGTTTTTGACAAACACATCCACCAGGACCTGAGCTATATTCCCTCCATCCCTCAGAAGAAGAGGTGGGGCTCATGAATGCAGGGCTGTGAACCTCAAATGGCTCTCACCCCATTAGCAGTACTGCATTTGAATGGAATCTGCTAACTGGCCTTCTATGTGCTATAAAAGGGTTTCTGGAGAGGCTGGAAGTCAACACACCTGGTTCCCAACATGATGGAGAATGAGAAGAGAGCAGAAGCAGGGAATAGGTCTTCATCCATCTGACTACCCCAGGAGTACTTGGAGGAAGAGTCTGAAATCAGACTTGACCTATTTCCTCCTACTCTTGCCAAGCGATTTGCAAGGTCCTTTTGTCTGTGTGTCTATGTGATTGCCTCTCTGTCTCTTCCACTTTCTCTATCTCATCTCTGTCCCTTTAAGACTAGAGGCAGGGACCATCTTCTCCAAGACACCTTTCCTGATCCCAGTGGCTAGGTCCTCCCTCCCAAAGTACCTTGTACTTAACTACTTTGTTTATATTTATAGCTAATAACTTTATTTATGATGTCCATATTTTTATATGTAGTCATTGTTTCCTCTCTTAGAATTTAAGATCCTTGGGCATAGGGATTGTTTTATTCTTTGTACTTGTATCCCCTGCACTTGGCGCGGTGTCTAGCACATGGGGGGACTTAATAAACAACTTGATTGCTTAATACCTTCAAGACTCAGCTTATGTTCCCCCTCCTGTGGGAATGCTTTCCTATGCTCCTCAAGTGCTGGTTTTCTCTTCCTCCTCCTCAAATTATCATACATACATGTGTGTCCTGATATGTGTATACATTTGTATGTACATGTGTATGTGTATGTCTAGTGACATATTTATCTACTCCATCAAGAATATAAGCTTCTTGAGGGAAGGAACTGTCTCCTTTTCCATTTGTATCACTAGTACCTAGCACATTAATAAAGCAATTGAATGAATATATCATGTGCAAAATCCATACATACACATACCGAGTACAATGTAAGTTTTGTAAAGGCAGAGGCTATTTTAATTATTGTCTTTTCATTCCTAGCATCTAGTATAGTACTTGGTGCATAGTAGGCATATAATAAATATGAGTTAGACTAGATTAGATGGGATTGTGAGAGAGATAGTCAAACAGAGGGAAAGAGAAACATAAAGGGAAGAGAGGAAGAGAGAGAAAAGGAAAGGAGAGAGGAAGAGAGGAGAGAGACAGAAAGAGAAAGATAGAAAGGATAAAAGAGAGAACAGAGGAGAGAGAGAAAGAGAGAGGGGGGAAGACAGAGAGAGAAGGTTATTTTCAATCTGAATTGGTTATTGTTGGTAAAGACCTAATTTGATTTGGCCAATCTTGTGAGTGAGGTGAGGGGGGATGAGCAAAGAAGACTGTTATGTGACCAATATATTGATAAATTTCCTGGTCCTGGGAAGTTACAGAAATGCAACTATAACATGAATATAATAGCTGACATGAATTCTTTACAACAAATGGGTGCTGAAATTTGTTTTAGCAGCCAAATAACTTAGGCATCAGCAATGGAAAACTTCCAGAAATAGGAACACTGTAGTAGTGTTTACTGGCTGGAGCAACTTAGCCAATTCATAGAAAATAGCATTCTCGTGAAATTATAAGCAGAAGGATTGCCAGACTATCTGGACACAGTGTTTATTCGGTTTAATGAAGCCCAGGTCTTTGTAACTCTAACTACATTTGTTTTCTATATATTAGTTCAGCCTACTTAATGATAGCTATTCATCTTCTCCAAATGTGTTTTTATTGTGTGCTTGTTTTATGGGTTGTGCTTTTGGAATGCTTGATTTTGGAGAACATAAAATAAAGTTTAAAACAAGGAGAGGTAAGTTCAGTCATTCCCTGTTAAGGAAGGTTAAGGGAACAGCACTGGGCAGCACTGACACAATCTATTACCCATAATGCAAGACCTCTAAGGTCCTTTCCAACTTTAAGATTCTGTACACAGAGCTCTGGGGCATGCCAGTGGGGTCAGAGATTCAATTTGGATGATATCACAATATCTCACACACACACACACACACACACACACACACACACACACACACCTCCTACCTTTCCAGATCAGTAACAAAGGAACCACCCAACAATGGCCATGGTGCCATTGGACACAAAGAGAATTTAACTTTCTGGTTTCTCTTTCTCATCTTCCATTGGTCAATGATGGTCTATGTGGAGAAGTGGGGGGCAAGGATACAATCCCATTAACAATGACTAGCACTTCCATTAGTTCTTACATAGTCCCTTAAGTTTTGCAAAGCACTTTAGCCGTATCTTTTTTTATTATCACAATAGCTCTGATAGGTGGGTAGGTGTTATCCCTGCTATCAAATGAGATCCTACCTATAAGGAACTTAGCACAGTGCCTAGCACATAATAAGCACTCAATAAAGGCAGATTTTCTTCCCTCCTTTCCCTCTCATTTTACAGATAAGGAACTAAGTCTGAGAGACTGAGCAGTAGTACTAGCCAAAGCAAATCCTATCAGACCAGAAGGACTGAGGATAGCCCCAGAAACTGGCTCTATTTTGAAGACCAGCCAAGCCATGGTCAAAGAGATACTGTCGTGTAGTGAATAGAGTGCAAGAATTGGAGTGAGGAGAGATCTAGGTTTGAATCTCACCTCAGAGATTTACTCCGTCCCCAAACTTCCTCTGCTTTTGTTCAGTTGTTTTTCAGTTGTGTCTGACTCATGACCCTGTTTGGCATTTTCTTGGCAAAGATACTGGAATGGTTGCCATTTCCTTCTCCAGCTCATTTTGCAGGTAAGAAAACTGAGGCAAACAGGGTTAAGTGACTTACCCAAAGTCACATAGGCAGTAGGTGTCTGAGGTCAGATTTGAACTCAGGAAGTTGAGTCTTGCTGATCCCCAGCCCTGTATCCACTGCACCACCCAGCTGTCGAGACCTCCTCTCCTGTGCTCCAGTTCTTCCTCCAGAAATCACGCCAGCCTTTGCCTCATTCTTCTGACATTTTCTATCAGTCCAAGATACCTTTGTAGTTCTCCTCCTCAGCTCCCTTTTGTAAACTGATTTCTTCAATTCGAATGTAAGCTCCTTGACGGTAGGAACTGTCCTTTCTATTTGTATTTGTATTTCCAGCACTTAGCACAGGCATGATGCGTAATGAGCACTTCATGAGTGTTTGCTAATTTGACTGTAAGACCCTAGACAAGCACAGTAGTAATAGCTAGCATTTATATAGGGCTTCAAGGTTTGTAAAGATGATTGTCTCATCTTCACAATAGCTCTTGGGAGGTAGGTACTGTTATCCTCCCCTTTTTATAGCTGGGGAAACTGAGGCAAACAAAGGCTAAGTGACTTGCCCATGGTTGCACAACTAGTAAAAGTGTCTGAGGTCAGATATGAACCCAGGTCTTCCGGACTCCAGGTCCAATACTCTATTCACAAAACTGCCTTACTACTCATTTATCTGCTCGGGGCCTCAGTTTCTTCCTCGGTAAAATAAAGGATCATACTCTATGACCTCTAAGAAGCTCATGAACAAAAGATTGGTGACAAAAAAAGAAAACAAAGGGCCACAGTTCCATCTGGTCTCCGATCCTTAGGTAGTGTTGGCAACTGGTGGAAAAGGCTGAGAGAATGTTAGGAATCTCAGCTTTTAGATCATCTAGAAAAGCATTCATGTAGCTATCATCCTCTCATTGAGTAATCCCTGTCCAATGAGCATTTATACATGCACATACTACTGGAGGAATTACTGTAAACAAAACCAGAAGACAGAAGGAAGTTTAAGTTAAAAGAAAGGGTAGCTCTCAGTCTTCTCTTAAAAGATAAGGAAGGTAGTTGGCAGACTGGTGTGCCTATGCATGCAAAGGTAACAGGAAACATTATTTCACAGAACATTTGGTTACCTCATATTACATGTTCATGATAAGCATTTCCAGTAAGACCACCAGGAAAGCCATTACAGTTTATGTACCAACATCTGGTGCAGAGGATAAAGAAAGAGAAATTCTACAAAGAATTCAATCAATAAGACCCTCCAAATTAAATCAGTATATTCTTTGATACTTGGAGCTATCAATGCATAAATATGCATAGGTCAGTATGCCATGACATAAATAGACAGATAGATGATAGATAGGTGAATAGATAGATAGATAATACGTAGACAGATAGCTATGGAAAGATAATAGATATACGGATAGAGACAGAAAGATGTGTATGTATGTTTGTGTTATAGACAATACATGTATATATGCATGTGTGTATATATACAGGTGTGTATGTGTGTATACATGTGTGTATATGTATGTATGTATTTACACCACTTCTCCAGGGTCCCATAGCCAATGTGTGTCCAAGCCAGAACTTCCAAACTCTACAGCTAGCTCTGTGTCCACCCTAGGCAGCCTCAACTGGTGAGCACAGCCAATCTATAGTGGACCCAGTTGGTATAGTTTTATAGCTACTTCTTTGGAAGGAGGGGTAGAAAAAACGCAGGATAAGGATGACCTGAGAATAGAATTAGGAGGGCAAGAAGGAAAAGGGAGAAAAAGGGACTGAAAGGTGGAGCATAATGTCACATTGACTATAGTTTGGAAGAAGGAAATTAAATGGAACTATGTATAGAAGGATTTTATGTATACATCCATATTTGTGTCTAATGGTAGCCATGTCTGGGGTGGGGTGGGGGAAAGAACAAGGGGGAAAACAAAGTTATATGATAACTATGATATTTTTAAAAGGAATAGAAAATACATAATAGATTTACAGTGTCATGTGCAATCATTTTTTTCTATTATGTTATGGAAATGCTTGTTTTATTTCTTAAGTCCAGAATAAAATATTTTTTTTTTAAAAAAGAAGGAAATTATAGTCAAAACAGTGTTAAAGAACTGGGAGAACAAGAAAGGAAGTGGGGACTTAGAGGTCATAGTGTGGGCAAAGAACAGACAAGAAGAATGAGCTAGAGTGGGGAAAGGGAAGACTAGGAGATTTTAATTAGAGGCATTTCAAATTTCATGATCTCGAAGTTAGAAAAGCTTGAGGGTAATGGTGAGATCTAATGTGCGATCAAGTCTATGGGTGAGTTAGGGAGGGGGGATAGAAGACATGATTGTTGAGATAGTAGAGAAGTCAATATTAACAGGGACTTAAAGGTAAGCAATGAAGTCATCAGCAGCGAGGGCAGGAGATAGGGAAGAGAGGAAGACTGTGATCACAGACTAAGAAAGAAACCAAGAGTACTTGGAAGTTAGGAGTTAACAGAGTCAAGTTTACAGGAGTAAATTTCAGAGCCAGGTTGCTAAGTCATGCCGACAGAAAGAGGAAATGAAATGACTGAGGAAGCAAAGGTTAGAGCTTCTGAGCATATCAGTTTATTTATCAATGCATGCCCATTGCCTAACAAATTGGAACCAGACCCTTTCCTTAGGACTGGATCAGAACACAGAGGGAGACAGACTTTTATATATGAAAAACAATCCAGTAAGACCAGTTAATGAAGAGAAAGCAATTAATCAAGATGCAACATTAGGCAATTTGGTTTCTAATTGGAGGAAAGATTAGGGACTTTCTAATTTGGAAGGGGAAAGTAAACAGGTGTAATCCCCTGTAGTCAGAAAAAGAGGTGTCCCACTTCCCCTAAGTATCTATGAGTGATCAAAGAAACATGAAAACCATAACAGATTAACCTTTTGGTGGCTAGTTTTCATGTAAGACGTATGGATTATTGAGATATACAATTGTGAGAAAACTCCTTGCCTCCATCTTTGGACCTAGCTGGGTTTCTGGCCAATGTAACTTAGGTCCTTAGTTAAGGGTGTCTAAGCAGCAGATTAAGGTAGTGCAGGCCCAGCCATGCAGGATTAGGTTCGAAAAATACAATAAGGCTTTCTCCCAATTCCCATGATTGAATAAAGAGTTGTCACAAGGAAGAAGTTGGACTAAACTCGTAATTGAATAGAAAAGGAACCGAGTTAGCTCCAGAATTGAACTCAGAAGACTGTCAGTGTGATTCACTTGGTTCCTGCAATTAACCACTTGTTGTCCTAATTCCCTCAATTCTCTCAATTGAGCATGGGGATGGAGCAAGAACAGTGATTCTTTGTCCTCTTGTCCCAGTCTGAGCATTTAGGGGAAAGGAGTGTGTGTGTGTGTGTGTGTGTGTGTGTGTGTGTGTGTGTGTGTGTGTGTTTGTGGCTAATAGGGGACGTTCATGAGAAGAGCACCCAGTACTAAAGCGGGTGGAAAGGCATGAGGTATACCCCTTCCAAAGAAAGTCATCACTGTGATAAGTGGAATGAGTTGGAGCAGAAGTGATCTAGGATAAAGAGGCATTTGTTTAGGACAGAGTGGGAATCCCAAAAGAGAGAGAAAGGGACAAAGGAGGAAAATGACTCCATCAGAAAAGGCTGAGCTGGATTTCTAGATTAGAGCAGTGGCTGAGGTAACAAGGCAAAAGGATTTTTACTTGAATAAGATCTAACTCTGAAATATGAGAATTAAGGAAGCAAAAGGTAAGAATTTCTACCCAAAGAGTAAGGTATCATGTAAACAGATGGTGTTAGACTAACTTGGCTTTAGACTTTTAATTTGAATTGTCTGTGAAGAAGCCTTCAGGCTGGAGTTGGTCATAAAGTTGGTTTGGAGTGGGTCATAAAGAGCCAGAAAGAAGAATTGATAGCAATGGTGCCCAAGAAGAATGAAGAGTTCCCAGAATAGGCATTAAGCTAAATGTTCCGGCAAACAAGACATTCTGTGCCTTTTCACTGACAATGCCCATACCAGGAATACTTTCCCTCCTCACCTCCACCTTTTGGTTTCTCATGCTTCCTTCAGTACTTAGCTGAAAGTCTAGCTTGTGCAAGATATCTTTCTGGTTTCTCCCCACAACTGCCCCCACCCCTACCATTGCCTTCCCTGTAAGAGTGAATCTCATTTACACTGAACTCTTTTTTCAATTTTTTTAACATTCTTATTTCAAGTTTTGAATTCCAAGTCCTAACCCTTCCCCTTCCCTGAGTTAGTAAGCAATCATATATAGGCTATACATGTGCAATTATGTATTCCATATTAGTAATTGTATACACAAAGACTCTAATAAAAAAAATGAAAGAAAGTGAAAAAATGGCATGCTTCAGTCCATATTTAAACAATACTAGTTCTTCCTCTGGAGGTGGATGGTATGCTTCATCATTAGTCCTTTGGGATTGTCTTAGATTGCTGAGAATAGCTGTCAGTCACAATTCTCCATCGAACAATATTGCTGTTGATGTGTACAACATTTTCCTGCTTCTGTTCACTTCACTGTGCATCAGTTCATGTAAGTCTTTCCAGGTTTTTCTGAAATCATCCTGCTGGCATTTCTTATAGCATGGTAATATCCCATTGCAATCATATATTATTCCCAATTGATGGGCATCTCTTTGATTTCCAATTCTTAGCCACCACAAAAGGAGCTGCTGTAAATATTCTTGCACAAATAGGTCCTTTTGTCTTTTTTTCATATGTCTTTGGGATATGGACCTAGAATTGGTATTGCTGGTATATGCCCTTTGGGCACATGCACTGGACTATCTTGTACACATGTGATTGTTTGCATATTGTCTACCCCATTAGAATAGATGCCCCTGAGGGACAGGCACCATGTCTTTGCATTTATACCTGAAATAATGCTTAACAAATGTTTGTTGACTGACGTTCATGAAATTGAAACTTGTATGGGAGAGCTGTCTATGGATGTGCAAGCTATGGTACAGGATGTAAAACATCTCAGAAGATTCAAGATTCATCAAAAAAGATGCCCATCTGCACTCACTTTCCTAAATATTTTAAGCCTAAAGAAAGTGGTGACAGTAAGATGACTTGTTTAATTTTTCATAGAATTTTCTTTTTTGCATTCAATTTTTATTTTGCTTTTAGTGGGTAGTTCAGCAGCCTTGACAAAATGAATCACAAAACATAAAATAAAAAGAAGCTAACAGAAGCTCTCCAAAGGGAGAGTTAAGAAATAAGGGATCCCTTCTTCTCAGATGCATTTCATCAAATTTAGTGTCTCAGAAAGATGCATCATGCTGCAGGAGAGAGAGCTTCCATACTGGAGGTTCCACACACCCAGGAATTCCCAAATGATTTCATCTGATCAGGAAGCTCCTGGTGAGGAAATTCTCCCTATCAATGAAGATCAGAAACCATTCTGGAGCCTAATTATCTATCGGAGAGTTTCCGTGGCTGGCCAGAGCCATGTAGCCAATAGTTCAGGAGCAGGATTTGAATGCCAAGATCTTCTTGTCTCCTCTCTTGCCCTGGGGGTGGTGGTGGGGAGGAAATGGGAGAGAAGAGAGAGAGAGAGAGAGAGAGAGAGAGAGAGAGAGAGAGAGAGAGAGAGGGAGGGAGGGAGGGAGGGAGGGAGAGAGAGAGAGAACAAAAGTGAGAGAGAAAGAAAGAAAGGAAGAAAAAAGAAAGATTTCATGGGCTTCATAAGTATAATACATGGGTATCTTTCCATGACCTAATGAATAGTGTCATATCATACTGACTCAATAATTAGGAGAAAAGTTGATCTGAGGTAATAGGGAGAAAAATATTTTAGAGTTTAAATTTTTAAATTAATGTTTATTTCTTTCAATTATTAGCATTTTTCCCATTCATCTTTCTCTCCAGTGGCCAAGGTGGGGGGGGGGGGGGAGGAATCTAGCATTTTTTTAAGAATTGTAAGTCTAACACTTTTAAAAACACAACAGCTCAAAGTAGATTAACAAAGTGTTGCCTTGTAGGCAACATCTTTAGAGCACTTATTTTAACAAATATCTTTAGACATTGAATTAGCATAGCAATTGTTTATATGAAAATGATTATTTCTGAAGATCTTGAAAACATTTTTTTCTAAGTATTTTAATGATTCCCTCTACAGCTTTATTAACTCACTTTCTCTGAGAGAAAGATTTTCCTAAGCCAAGACAAACTTTAGCCTTATCCTTGACAGTTTTAAAGATCACAAATTATTAATTGATGAAATTCAAATGAATGAAGTACTGATCAATGAAATATTTAATCAACATATTTCTCTAAGAATCAAATGGGGAAAAAAAGTATAGGAAAGAAAGAAAGGAGCGTGTCCACAAAGCTGAACTGAGTCTGTCACCAACTACTGCTTTCCCTGAATTGACCAGTTGGGGGCGTTGTTCTTTTTCCTTTTGTTAACTGATTTGACTGATCATATGTTGACTGACTCAACATATATTCCCTGAGTTCCTGCTATTCACGTCTCATTCTATTCGGTCCAAAGAATTGAGCTGTTCAACATATGTTCAATGTAAACATAAACTGCATAGCTAAGCTTTTATGGTTTATTTTCTCAGCCTTCTTTTAAGAACCTATTCCTAGGAGATTTGTGAGTGTGGAACAAAATTGAATGAGGCCACAGATTCTCATTAAGAGCTTCTAATGCCAAATTATTTTGAAATCTGTTCATCCCAAGTAGCACTGTGGTGAATGTGTATAATTAGACATAGCAAGGCAAGGATGTCCTGCCGTATTAAAGAGAATCATACCTTGAAAAAGAAAAAGAAAAAAAGTAGCAACTACCCAATTTCTAAAAAATATAAAAAAAAAAAAAAAAAAATATATATATATATATATATATATATATATATATATATATATATATATATATATATATATATCTTAAGCATCAAAACCAGGTTCATTGTTTTCTGTAAAAATGTTGGATTACTGCCTAAAATAAAAACTGAAAAATATATGGAAAATAAAAGTTACCACCATGATAAGTCTCTAGAGAGAAAACTGTTGAAAGCTTTTTTTACTCTAGCTATGATGATATTGCCCATACCAGTACAATTAGGAATTGTTGTCCCTAGGACAAGGAGGAAAAAGGAGTTGAGATAGATATGGAGGGGAAGCTGCAGTAGAGGGAAGGAAAGAAAGTGTGCCAGGGGAGATACCCTAAGGTTTCTACTTTACTCCTAGACTAACCAATACAAGGAAAAATGGGAAGAGGGAACAGAGTGGCTTGGAGGCCAAGTTTGTAGTTTCTGAGAATGTCATTGCCCAAGGAAGCAAATATGTGCCCCAAGAGATTTTTTCTATATTTCCCCAACATGAGTGAAAGTCTCAGGTACCCTACTCTAGATATGGCGATGATGTCTTCTATAAGCAGCTTTTCTTCTTTAAAGGACTAAAAAGTCTAATTTTTTATGAACAAATTGATTTTAACTGTCTCGTCTATGGCTATTGATAAACATTAGCTATTTCAATAAAAAGAATGAATATATCAAGTCAAGTTTCCAACTGGCCAAACTGAAATAAGACCTCTGTTGGCATCTGAATTTCTATGGCTTTGCACAGAACTTGGCACGTCAAAAGAGCTTAATACATTCTTGTTGATTTGTTTCAACACCTAGAACATCTCTGACGTATTTATTTCAGTATGGGTCCTCTCTCTCTAAGGATGCAGTTTGTATGCCTTGGTAGCTAGTTTCAATAAGTTGTAAGTTTATCCAAGTCACTGACTAATAACCAACTCTCTGATAAACCTCTTCCCATGTAATTAGTTGAGTTGTTTCTTGAATAACATAACCACAGTACCTCACTGGGTGGACCCATTCTTAAAGCCATTTGGGCTAAGAAGGACTCATTGGAGCCTGTGTTTCACTGACACACAGCATTTGAAAACTTAGTCATTTCTATATACCCCTCAGTGAGGCACTGGATTAGGACAAGTAACTGAGTAGCCATTTAATAAACAATTGAAAGGAATGGAATTCATGGCCCCTGAAAATGGCAACAGTAGATTACTTTTGCAGCAGCTCAATAGGGGGCAGAAACCCTGGTGTTCCTCATAATTATATATCTGTTCTCTTATAAGTGGAAAATAGATGAAGATCCAAAAACCGTAAGAGGAAAATAAAGCCAGAAAGTGATATTATATTTTAAAAAAAGTGTCTTTGCAATCCATGAACAATTCCAACCAATAAATAAATAACCTAGAAAGGCTTGCATGTACTGGAAAGAATATTGTACATGTAGGGAGAGGATAGGTCCAGGTCCCCATTGCTTAATATCTGGATAAAGTTGGACAAGTTGTCTAATATGTGAAATGTGAAATGCAATTAACACTTCCCTGGGATTATAGTAAGGGTCAAATAAAATTACATATAAACTGTATAAATGTAAACTATTATTGAGACAGCTAGATGATTCAGTGGATAGAGTGCTGGGCCTGGACTCCTCTTCCTGAGTTCAAATCCATCCTCAGACACTTACTATCTGGGTGACCCTGGGCAAGTCACTTAACCTTCTTTGCCTCAGTTTCTTCATCTGTAAAATGAGTTGGAGAAGGAAATGACAAACCACTCCATATCTTTATCAAGAAATCCCAGATGAGGTCATGACTGCAAAATGACAGAACAAGAACAAAACTATTATTATTTGAGACAAGCAGCTAAAAGCTTAAACTGGATATCTATACATTAAGTATTAAAAGCTTGTAAGCTCAATTTTAAAAGATAAAAATAACTTGAACTAACTGAAGATGAAAACCTTTCATATTGACCTAGAAAAAAATCATCTAGGTGGCACAGAGGATAGAGCATGAGAAGGGGAGTAAGGAATACCTGAATTCAAATCTGGCCCAGATACTTACTAGCTGTATGATCCTGGGCAAGTCATTTGACCCCATTTATTTCCATTTGTTCATCAATAAAATGAACTGGGAAAGGAAATGGCAAAGCATACCAGTATCTCTACCAAGAAAACCCCAAATGGGGTGACAAAGTATCAGACATGACTGAAAAACGAGTAAACGAAAGTAAGCTCCATTTTAAAAGACCAAAATAACTTGTGACTTGCTAAAGATGAAAAGCTTTCCCATTAAAAAAAAAAGCCATCTATACTCCTTGCCTCCACCATCTCCCCTTCAATTCACTTCTGAATACCTTGCACTCTATTCAACTACTAAACTGAAACTGCCCTGTTCAAATTATAACTATCTCCTAATTCTTAACTCCAATGGCTTTTTCTGGGTCCTCATCCTTTTTGGCTTCTCAGCAGCATTCAATATTATTGACCACTCCCTTCTCCTGGTTACACTCTCCTTCCAAAGGTTTGGGTGACACTGGTTTCACTTGGTCTCTTCTTCTCTATTTGACCAGCCTTTTTCAGTCTCCTTCTGTTGAGTCATCATCCACGTCCCCCCAAAGGTGTTCTGTGCCCTTTTCTCTTCACTCCCCAAGTCTTGATATTTGCTGATCTACTCCCATGAGCCCATTTGTGATCTCTATGAAGAAAACTCCAAGAAACTAATGATAATTTGAGATCCCTATGGGATATACAGGAATTATAACATTATGGAAGAGACCTCTGCAAAGAATGGACAATTTATCTCCTCCCCACACTTTTACCATGTAGTTTCAAAACAGAGCTACTTATCCAGTAGGAGATATTCCATCAGGGAAAAGAGATATACATTCCAGACAGAAAAAGATGTAGAGATTTCCACTCAAAGAAAGAAATAGCCTTAAGGAGTGTGACTCCTGACAGCTAAGAAAAGAGTCCAGCTGTGAAGACTATCAGACTTTGGCAACCCAGTTGAGTCACCCACCAGGCAGAAACAGTATATCCAAGGGGAGTTTCGTGAGAAGTCTATGAACAGAAAAAAGGACTTCCAGGCCCCACAATGCCATAAGGTGTATTTAATTTTGCATGTAGGGGCAGGTAGGTGACACAATAGATAGAGCACTGGCCCTGAAGTCAGGAGGACCTGAGTTCAGTTCTGACCTCAGACCAGACATTTGATGCTAACTAGCTGTGTGACCCTGGGCAAATCACTTAACACCTATTGCCTTACCAAAACAGAAAAATTAAATTAAGAAAAAATTTGCATGTATCCCACCCATCTACTTTCCTCCCATTCTATTCTAAGTTTGAGTCTACTCTTCCCATGAATATGATAATATGATGTGTATATATATATATGTGTGTGTGTGTGTGTGTGTGTGTGTGTGTGTGTTCTCATTTTAGTAAATGCCTCTTTTAAGAGCAATTAATCTGTCAATTGATTGTTAGTGAGTACATTGGTGGGGGTTCAAGAGTTAGAGCATTACACATTCAAATTCAGAGAGTTACCCCAACATATCAAGTAGCAACCATCTTCTGGAGACCAAATCCTTGAGTGTAAACATAAGAGGGAGAAGTAACAATAGAGATACTAAATATTTACATGTCATATCTTCCCAATGGAACGTAAACTTCTTACAGACCAGGAAAATCTCTCTCTCTCTCTCTCTCTCTCTCTCTCTCTCTCTCTCTCTCTCTCTCTCTCTCTCTCTCTCTTTCTCTCTCTCTTTCTCTCTCTTTCTCTCCCTCTTTCTCTCTCTTTCTTTCTCTCTCTTTCTCTTTCTTTCCCTTTCTCTCTTTCTCTTTCTCTCTCTCTCTCTTTCTCTCTCTTTCTCTCTCTCTATCTTTCTCTCTCTCTTTCTCTCTCTCTCTTTCTTTCTCCATCTATCTATCTATGTGTATGTATATGTATGTGTGTGTATGTTTTTCCGTTTTGTCTTTTTGTTCCCAAAGTCTTGCATATAACAGATATTGAGTAAATGCTTGTTGGAATGGATAAGATTAAACTGGATTTTCCTGAAACTGTTATTGTTGGTTCTAAGGCATTTTTCTTGTATTACTTTGGTGACAGTATTTGCTTAGGTGACAAGACCCAGGACATGAACTGTGAGCTAAGGGTAAAGAGAAAGAGAAAAAGCATTAATATAGTGCTTCCTATGTGCCAGGCACTGTAGAAATGCTTTACAAACATTATCTCAAGATAATCAATGATTCTGCCACTGCCAGAAAGACCATTTTGCAAAAATCATGTCTTTGGATCAAAGATTTCCTAGAATATTGGTTTTAAATGCTGTTTTGGACATGGTCTGGGTTCTGTTTGGTTCTTTGGTCACTGGTCAATGTGCAGGTATTAGGTATTATAGATACAAATACATAAGTTGTAAATACATTGGGCTAAAAAATAAACAATGCTTGGTAGTCAAGAGGGACGTCCACAGAGATGCTTACCTAACATGACAATTTATATATGAAGATGAGTTTTCACAAACGTGTCATACAAACTCCAGAACATGAAGGGCCTCTCTCATATCATACTTCTTTGTGGCCTCTGAACAACCTTCTGTAATCCCTTTATTTGGCAGAAGGGAGATGATTTCCATTTTCTCCTTAAATGTTTCAGTGAATGTTCTCAGGACAGACAGCTTTTGGGAGCATTTCTCAATACGGCTCCTTATTAGCCCATTTAGCAAAGTAAATTCTGATATGCCTATTGTGTTCTTGCCATATAAAGTGGTTAACAGATTCCTGGAATGAGTCATTTACATTTTACCAGCTAGAAATTATGAGCATTTAATGAATGTACCCTCATCAGTCATTTTAATGAGCCTCTTTCTCTTGGGTTTGAAATATATCGATCATTGTCATGTTTTTAGTGAAATCTACACTTGTCCATCTTTCAAGTTGAGTGATGCCCAAGGAAAAAAATGTGGCCTGAGCTCTTGAATTAGAATCTGGAAGAATTTAGGGTCTTCAAGGGCAGACTGTTTAACTACTATGTATGCCAGCTCGCTCCAGTCCTGGCTTAGCTATTTCCTTAGATAATTGAAATTATGAAATGAAGCGTGGGCCTTGAGTCTGGAGATACTTAAGTTCAAATGCTGCCTGCAACACTTACTGATTTTGCAACCCTGGTCAAGTCATTGGGCCTCTCTAAGCCTCAGTGCCTTCATCTGTAGAATGGGGATAACATGGCTAATGGGGATATCCGTTTTGCACGTCTTCCTGTTTATAATGGGTTTTGTATTTCTTGCCTTCTCAATGGACAGAGAAGAGAGTAGGGAGGAGAGGATTTGAAACTGAAAATAAAACAAAATTAGTAGAATGGGAATACTATTATATCCTATGCCTACCTAACAGGATGGTTGTGAGGATCCTATGAGTTCTACATAAAAATTTCCCCTGACTACAATTATTTTGACTTGCTAATAGGGATGACTCTTTACAGAGGGTGGTAGTATTCACCATTGCCATGTAGCATCCTTGAAGACCACCTCAAAATGAAATCACCACAGAGCGGAGTCAAGTTTAACCGTCCTGGTTTATTGTGTTTCAGCTGTTTGAGTTCATGAACTTCTTGGCGGAGAATGTCATCTTCTGCTACATGGGACTGGCACTGTTCACGTTCCAGAATCACATATTTAATGCTCTTTTTATACTCGGAGCATTCGTATCCTTTACTAAAAATGTTTTCAAGTACAGCCCACTAGATATTAAGAGGAAGGGGCCAGAGGCTTGTCAATCTCATTCTTGGGTGGAAATAAATATTCATGTTGTTAACTAGTGTTCAGGGCATGAGTTCAAATCTAGGGAGGAAATGTCATTTCTATTAAGTATCTGAAACTACAAGAGGCCTATAGGAACTTGGGACCCTGGTTGCAGTTTAATGGTTCAGAGGAAGAGGGTTGGAAAGTTGAATTGGTCTTAAAGCAGAGATCAAGGAACTTGCAGCAACTACAGAGTAGAAAGTTAAAGACTGTACCTGACTTTTCTTCACATTCCCTGAGCACAAGGCATAGAAATATAGGCTTAATGTACAAGTGCAATCAGGTTGGTATGAGGAAAAACTTCTTGACTAGGGTTAAGCTTTGCAGCTGCTCTCAAGAATTTATACATATTCAACTCATTCCTTCAACAAACATTTATTAAGTGCTTTCTATGTGTCAGGCACTATGTTAAGTGCTAGAGATACAAAAAGAGGCCTAACCTCAAGGGGTTTAAGTCTAATGGAGGAGATAACATGCAAACAAATATATAAAAAAGCAAGCTATATATAAAATAAATAGGAAATATATTATACATATATAAATATATATTATATAATATACATATAAAATAAATAGGAAAGACAGAAAGCCCTGTAATTAAGAGGGGTTAGGGAAGACTTTGTGTAGAAGATGGGATTTTAGTTGCGCTTTAAAGACAGCTGGGGAGGTCAGTAGTGAAAGGGGATAAGGGAGAACATTCCAGGCATGGAGGATAGACAAAGAAAATGCCCAGAGACAGATGAAATGTCTTGTTCATGGAACAACAAGGAGGTCAATGTCATTGGATCTAAGAGTAAGGTAAGAGGGGGCTGCTTTAGGAAGGGTTTTTCATTGCCAAACAGAGCATATTGTGTCTGCTCCTGGAAACAATAGGAAGCCCCTGGAGTGTATAAAGTAGGAAGATAACATGATTGGACCTGCATTTTAGAAAAATCACTTTAATGGTTCCATGGAGAATATATTGGAGTGTGGAGAAACTTGAGGTGGTCAGACCCACCAGCAGGCTATTGCAATAATTAAGGCATGAGGTAATGAAGGACTGTCCCAGAGTGGTGGCAATATTAGAGGAGAGAAGGGGGCATGTGGGAGAGATGATAAAAAAAGTGAAATCAACAGCCTTGGAAATAGCTGGATTATAGGAGCATTATTAAGCTCTCACTATATTCAAGATAGAAATGCTAGGGATGGGGTGAAAGATAAAGAGTTCTGTTTTAGGCATGTTGTGTTTGAGATGTCATCCAGTTCGTACTGTCCAATAGTACCTTGGTGAGGTGGGACTCAGGTGAGAGACTAGGGCTCGATAAGATGTGAGTGAGAGTTATTGGCACAGCAGTGAAAATGAAATCTATGGGAGCTGATGAACCGCCCAAGAAAATAATGTAACAAGAAAGAGAAGAGGGTCCAGAACAAGGTTTTTAAGGGACTTTCCCTGTCATAAGGCATTTGCTATGAAAAAGGAGTATATTAGAGAAAGGAATTTGTTGCAAGAGCAACGAATAAGAAAAGTAACATTAAAATATTTATTTTACATGTATGTGTGAATACACACACACACACACACACACACACACATACACACACATAGAAGACCCTTTAGTGATAAGGAATATGGTAGAAAAGGGCCACGTACATAGCAGTAGCAAAGTACAGGAGACTGTGAATAATCCAGTTTGTCCACAGGATAACTCTGCTAGACTACCTGTGTGACCCTGGGCAGCACCCATATGGATGCATAAGAGAAGTGAGACCCCTATATTACTAGTAAAGTCAGATGAGTGGTGCCCTAGTGCCTTGGAGTTCAGAAGACCTGAGTTCAAATCCAGCCTCAGAACTTTACTAGCCATGTGAGCCTGGGCAAGTCACTTAACCACTCTCTGTCTCAATTTCCTCAACTGTAAAATGTGGATGATAACAGCACCTATCTCTCAGGATTGTTTTGAATATCAAATAAGATTAAATTTGTAAAGTGCTTAGCATAGTGCCTGGCATACAGTAGGAATTATATAAATGCTTATTTTCTCCCTAGTTCTTGTTTTACTTTGTTACATGAGACCTCTCCTGGGAGTAATCTGTAAATGCTGGTAATATATAAACAAAACACATTGATAAAAACTCAAGTGTAAAAATTAAAAACAAAACTATAAGAAACCTCAATCCGGCAGCAATAAGAAAGAAAGATGGAGGGGCGTAGAAAGTCAAAGGGAAAAGCTATTGCAATAGTCTAGGCAGGTGGTAACAAGGCAAATTCATAAGAAAATAAATGTGTTTGCATGTTAGCTTTTAACTGCTAGTCCTAGAATCCAAGAGTGTCTTTTAAAACAGCTTTAGTATTACAAGCACAGCCTGACCCAAACAAGAAAAAAATTAAATGTAGCAAAGAAAAAAGAAAAGGAAAAAAAGATTGCTAGACACAGACAGTATAAACCGACAGCAAATGAAATGGTAATCATGACTCGAAGTACATGGAGTCTCCCTAAAGTACTGCTTGGGGAGATAATGCTGTTTCCAGTCGAGCGGCTCATGCTTCATATCTTACAGCAAGGCAGAAGATGTCAGTCGTCTGAGATACAAATAGGATGAGGAAATGGAGAGTGATGGAAACAGGATAGGGACAAGACTATGTCCAAAAGCTGTCCAGCAGCCTGTGATATTTATGGAGGGGAATCAGGAACACATCAAAAGAGGAATTCCTGAAGCTGGTTTCATAATTACTGCCCTATTTATCCACTATTTGTGTGTGTGTGATGATATATTGGCAAAAACTGGTGTCATAATTTTCCCCTCATTGCTGTGCTTTCCTCAACATTCTCTTGCATTTGCCTGACAGTTAGCAATTTTTATAGCAAGAGCCTGCAACATCTATCCCCTCTCCTTCATCTTGAATTTGGGCCGGAAACAGAAGATCCCCTGGAACTTTCAGCACATGATGATGTTTTCAGGTATGTGTGTCAATCCTATTAACATCCATGCTCCTGTTCCTTTCCAGCCTCTCCCAGGAGGCTAAGGGATGGGAGCTGCAGCATCTGCTTTCTCTTCCTCACCTACAGTATGCTAGGACCCTGCCAGTGTTCATTAAGTCATACACAGCACTAGGAGGGATCCTCCCTTGGTAAAGATAAGGAAAGAGATCCCTCTGAGGAATGTCTTCTATTAACTGCATCTAGCTGCCACACAGTCCAGAAGAGAGAGTGGGGTTGAAGGAGCCTCACTTATAAGGTCTGTTGTGGGATCATTGTCTTGTCCAGAAATTTGAATTATAAGCATGCAATCTCAATGATGCATGGTAATCAGAATGCAGCTGGTGCCTGCCAAAAAGTAAATTACATGCCTATAGCCCATTCTCCATGGACTCCCCCCTCTTCATCAACAGGTCTTACTGCCCCTGACAGTTGACAGGCAAACTCTGATTGTTTAAACAAATTGCTCAAAATGTATTTGAAGTCTCTTTTTTAAAGTAACAGGAAATGAATCCAGTGATAGTGAATGATACAAGATCTACATTACAAGAGAATTCACTTTTCTATCTTACTCAGTTTTCCTACATCCAGGGTTCTTAACCTGGGATCCATGAACATTTTTCCTCCAATATTTTGAAAACTGTGTTTCAATATAATTGGTTTGTTTTGTATTATTATGTATTTTATATGCATTGAAGTACATTATTCCCAGACAGGGACCATAGGCTTCAACAGACTGTTGAAATGATCCATAACACAAGCAAAGGTAAAAATTCATATTCTGTACCAACCTTTCCATTTGCCCAGGAGACTGTTGCATACAGTACCTTTACTTCTGTGTTTGTCCCTATGCACATTAGTAACAAGCATCTGAAATACAAGGTTTGGAGCTGGAAGAAACGTTAGAGACGGCAGTAGAAAGAGAGCTAACTCTAGTCAGAGGAGCAGAATTCAAATCCTGACTGCCACTTCCTTTGTGGCCATGGAGATGTCATCTGTCCTCATAGATGCCATCTGTGTTTTCTCATTTGTAGTCATAAATAATTGGGTTGGATGACCTCTAAGGTCCCTTGAGTCTCTAAATCTATGATCCTCTGATATTATAGTCCAGGCATCTCAATTTATATATCGGTAAACTGAGGTACAAGAAAGTTTCCTTTGTTAATAAATTGCAGAGCTGAAGTTGAAAACATAGATCCTCTTGATTCCAAATCCAGTTCTCTCTCCACTATCAATCAATAAATAAATGACCATTTATTAAGTGGTTACTATATACAAGGCACTGCCCTGGGGATACTAAAAAAGTATAGACCTTACTCTCCATAAATCCATCAGGGCAAAAAAAAGACAAACTACCCAGCAACTGAATATCCAACAGAAAAATAAGTGGCTAAGGAAGACAATGTTCCATACGCTGTCCAACGAAGTGCCTCCCAACATGCCAAGAGAAGGTCACTCTTGAAATAAAAGCTCTCTCTGATCCTCAGGACCCACCATATGTAGACTTGGCCTCCCATTCACTGGGAGAGGTAGTTTGAAGCTCATCCGTTTAGCCTAAGATAGCTAAATCATCATCTCAATTTGAAAAGAACATTTCTGGCAATGCTAATGTAATAATAGCAACAATAACTTCCATTTATTTAGCCTTTTATAGTTTACAGTTTAATAACCACCTGTCTGTGGTTGGACGGCTGGGTTGATTGGCAGTGATTCTGCACACAGCTGTGCATTTTCCAGAACACCTGGCACCTAATGGCAGGAGGGAATTGGTAAGGGGAAGAAAGAAAAAAGCAGAAGAGCTTTAGTTAAGAATCAGTTCAACATTCAAGCAAAAACTGCAGTGATAAGAAAAGCTGCTCTGGAACCTTAAAGATCTTGATGCGGATGACTGCATGAAAAGAGGTACTTGGAGAGTGAACCAGTCTGAAATCTGGAAGACCTAAGTTTAAATCACCTCTCTGACCTTTGTTGGTCACATTGGCCACATGTGCTTATTTTCCCAAGGCTCCTCCGACATTTCTTATCTTCCTTTTTCTTCATCTTTGCCACTGGGAAGAGTATGAGGTGAAACCTTAAAGAAGTTTTTTAATTAGCAATTCTCTATTATTGATTGGTAGCATCTTTTCCTGTGGCCATTGATAGCTTAGATTTCTTCCTTTGAAAACTGCCAGCAGGCTTTCTAAGACTAATTTACGAATAAGTTACCAAGATGCATGAGCAGAAGGAATTTCTACATAACGAGTTCCTCACGCCAAGGAAATCATACTTCTGGACTAAAATGAAAGTGTGTAATTATTGCTCTATTGTATTTTGAGAAACATTTATAGAATCAGGAGAACAGTGCATTCACTTTCTATGTAAAGCTTCAGGATGTCTACTAAAAACAGCAATGACATTTTTTAAACCAAATTTTAATTCTTTGTGTGTTTGAGGCACAGCTTAAGACTTTTTAAATTAATGTTAGAATATGTATTTTTGGTTACCTGGGTAGTTAATTGTAATCTTGACAAGTTCATTTTATATATGATTTTCCAAATTTAGTTCTAAACTTCCAAGTTTTGGCTTCAAGCCACAGACTGGAAACAGGGTAAGAACTCCATGATGTCACAACAGACCATCTTCATTACAGAGTCGGGGTGAAATACATTGGTTAGGAAGAACTGAGCTCATCAAATTAAGAGGGACAAAGTACTAGATCTATTTCTTATGAACAGAGTTCTACTGTATCTGTAACTATAGAGTGTATTTCGATAAGAGCTAACATTTAGATAGTACCTTAAAATTTGCCAACAGACATGCACATACATACATATATATATATATGTACTGAGGCTGAGGGAGGTTGAGTGACTTGCCCAGCATCACCCAGAAAATTGTTGTTTGTCCTTCATTCTCGAAGAGGACCATGACATCAAGGAGGTGACACCATGACATGCAAGTGAATTGAATTTTAAGTGAGGGAGGACTGGGCAAAGTCATTACCTCACTTTCTCCTCCAGAGTCATATGGGTCCAGTGGCCATATATTGATCAGGATGACTGGAAATGGCCCTGGATGCAGTGGGAGACCTTGGCCTTTTTAAGCTAAGGTCTTTAACAGGTCTCAGTTTGACTGAGGTAATACCTATTCAATGATTAAGGCTAGGTAGGAAATGAAACAGAGAATAAGTGTCTGAGGAAGAATTTCAGCCTTCTTGACTCCAAACTCTTCCCACTGTGCCATCCAGATGTCTTTATTTTACAAAGTGAGTCATATAGATTCTTTCATATAATACTCACCTGTATGCACCCTATATGGTAGGTAATATACACATTTGAGACAATAAAGATCTAAAAACAAGGGATCATAGTAACTTGCAGAAATTCTTTGCTGACCTAGCATAGACCTAGCCAGACATAATTTTCAAAGATGACTATATCTCATCTACTGAATGGTACCTGACATTGGTACCTAGGTGTGCGAAGTCTCATTAAATGTATTAAAATGAGACCTTGCATTCACAATCAGCAATACTAGCCCATATATTCAGATCATCTGAAAAAATGTAGATTTTGTTCTCTAGGAGTCAGTGGGTAGTTAAGAGTTGATCTTTCAGGAAGGAATTCTCAAGCCTTCTTTAAAATTCAAGGCCAGCGGGACAGCTCTGGTACATCATGTGTCACCCTACACAAAGACTTTCAAAAGAATATTGCACTTCCCCCCAACTTTTCCTGCTTTTCCCAAGAGCAGCCCTGGCTAATGCTGTGAGTGAGCTGTCTGTCCTCAGTATTCAGTGCCCTTGAAATGAAAAAAGCAATGCCTGGTAGTTTACATTGGAGGAGGAAAGATGGACTCCAGACAACTTAGCCTAACTATTGAAGTGGCTCAGATTATGAAAGGCCAAATTCTTGTCTTAATTCAAAGTCATGTGACACTATTTTTGCTTAATTTAAACAGGAGCCAGTCACTGAAAGGAAGGCAGGGAAATGGCAGGACCAAGGCAGTACTAGCAATCTTCCTGAAAAGCCTCCCCATTTGGATGCTGGGTTTCTATCTGCAAACTGTTGCCTGGGATGGAGAGGGAGAGAAAAGAAGGAGGAGGTTTGCAAAGGGAAGATGAGATGAAGAGGGTCAATGAAACAGCCCTACAATTAGAAACCAAAATGTGTGTGTCAACTTACTTTAGTGTTCGAATGACTCACTTTCCCAGATCTCCTTAGGACACTAGCACATATATCATGTTCCCTTATGAGAAACCTTCAGAACCCATACCCAAAGTTGTCACGCCAATTACAGGGAGGAAATTTAAACCTAAAACATACTATTCTATAACAAGGAAAACCCCCAAAGAATTCTCATCAATTGAGCAAAAGATAAAATAAAAGATTAGTAACTATAGGCAAAGAGAAATCAACAACAACCACAAAATTATTTTAAAGAGAACATTCTAATGTATCTATTGGCTAAGCAAAGTTCTTCTTGGTTGGCCCCAATTCCCACTGAAATCAGTGGGGAGAGGACCTGCTAATATGGCTGCCTAAATTGGAGACAGCCTACCCAGCTCCCCCACACCTACTCCCACAGTTCACTCTAGACTGAATCATGAATAATGATGAAGAAAACTAGTGAGAAACAACAGTAAGTGACATCTTCCATCCCAGAACTGCACAGAATGCTAGGAATAAGCCCAGGATCAATAGGAAAGCAGACCCTTCTGTAAGTATAAAAGTACCAGTGTAACCAGAGGTAAGACATATAAGTGACAGGATATGTCTGGTGGCATAAACCTCATTGTGATAGGAAAGTCATAGGGTATCAAAGAAATGACTAAAACTTACTGCCTTCAGATGCCTTGAACCTGTGACCTTTAGTGCATCATTTCAGCCTCAGTTAATTTGTTTTAGACAAAGAACTTGATGGAATGATGGTTTTTATATAAAGAAATATCCAGAGCAGCATTGCTATCATCAATTGGACAGGTATTACAGAGGGCTATTTTTGAAATTCAGAATCCACTAAGCACATGTGGTTTTAAATGCTGAGAAAATTTGCTTTTGATTACAATAAGCTCAGAAAACACGATAAACAGCTTAGAACCTTTGTCAGCCACAAGTCATGGCTGCTTTCACCCATTACATTAAAATGGTTCTACATATCCACCTTTAAAATAAATGCAAATTAAAAGAAAAATAACAACTTGCAGACACACACTTGTAATCAACGTATTAGGTTTTCTCTATTATCTGAATCATCAAAATGTTTACTAAATGGAAATTACTAGGGAACCAATGGACTGGAGAGCAGCAGAGAATATTCTGACTGTAGATAAGAGACCACGTGGAATGATGGCTAGAAGGCTTTGGAAGGAAAGAGATTGGGTTCCAAACCTATCTCCAACACTTCTTAAATATGTAATCATAAATCTACTATTAAGCCTCTCTGAGCTTATATTAACTTGGCTGTAAAATTGGAATAATAAAATCTGTTACATCTACCTTTCAGGCTTCTTGTGAGCTCATATGCAAAATGTTTTATACCTCTTAAAACATTATATAAATTTAAAATATTTTCATTGTAAATTGCATGTAACTATACCATTAGAGTTCAAACTCACAGATCCTGCCATGCAGGAAGATCTTTGATCTCAACAATAGATTATATCTACTTTCTAAAGACCATCCTGATGAAATTCAGAAAGAATCTATAAATATAGGTTGATTTCTTGATGATAAATTATTTAATCATGGCAACTCATGAAGTACATGGGGGAGGTGTAGTCTTCATTATTGGAAGGAAAACCTACATGAATGAGTAGCTTCTAATTACCTCCAGGATAGGAACTCTTAACCTTCTTTTAATGTCATAGACCCCTTTGACAATTTGGTGAAGCCAATGGACCCCTTCTCAGAATGATGTTTTTAAAAGCATAAAATAAAATGCATAGTATTACAAAAGAAATTTAATTATATTAAATTACAGTTATCAAAATATTCAAAAATAAATCAAATTCATGAACTCTGTATTACTCTAAGATGAAACAAATCCATTTCTCTTAGGCTTATCAAGCTTTTTCCCAACTTGGCCCCAACCTATTTATTCATCTTGTTATAAACTCCTATTCTTGGCCTCTACAATCCAGTCAAAGTGGTCTTCATTCTGCTCCTCACGTATGACCTTCCCTTCTTGCTCTCTCTGTGCATTTGCACTGACCAACTCCCATTCCTTTAACATACTCCCTCCTCCCCCACCTCAGAACATCCTTTATTTCCTTCAGAATGCAGCTCAAGAACCACCTTCTACCATAAAATCCCTCCTAATCCCCCAACCTCTAGTGTCATCTCTCCATAATTACCCTGTATTCATTCTATTTGTACTCGGTAGCTATTGATTTATGCTCATGCTGTCTTCTTAATGGCATGTAAACACTTTGGGGGTGGGGATCATTTCATTTTTTTTTAATTCCCAACACTTTGTCCAATGGCTCACCTTCACAAGGAGCTTAATAAATGTCTGTTGATTGATGCGTTGATTTATTTGATCACAAATCCATAGGATTATATAGAAGTGTTACTCAAAGGAAAACTCACAGAGAGCTTGGGGCCTCTGAATCCCCATCCCCAACTAAAAGACCAACCTCATTACTCAAACCTGAATGTGAGAGTTCACATGATAGAGAAGGCAAAATCATAATGTTGTCAGAGATGATATGAAAGTAATTTTTTTTTAAACCAATGACCTTTGCTTGGGAAAGATCTGCTCCCTTTTCTTTTTTTATACAGGACAATTGTCAATGCCCTTTCTTGTTCTTACTCACAGTTCCAGCAGTGACTTATCACTGAAATTAATATAGGAATCAAAATGTTGTAAATCAAAGTTCCTATTTCTTGAGGGAGATATATTTTGATCTTGACTGAAACAAGTTTGCACATGTAAAATGTCACAGTGCTACTTAGGCATTTATTGAGTGTGAGAAAATATCTTTCTCTGGAGACATGCTATGGTTTGAAGTCCACAGACCACTCAATATAGCCCCCCAAAAGTGTTGCCTTCAGAGACATTTTGAAAATAAGTTTACAACAACCTGCAAGTACATGTAGGGTCTACTGTTCTAAGACACCAAGTAATGAAAGACATCACCAAAAGAAAGCCTGTTATCTATTTCATGTCTCTCTTCCATTTTGTTTAAATAAAAAGGATTCAGGAAGGCAAACACTGAATCTCTGAAGTCTTTGGCTTATGTGGTATTACTAATAATTTCTAAGAAATTTTTCAGATTATGGTTACACTGGGCTCCTTAATTGATAATTTTGACCAAATCATTTTCAAAGCTTTTTATTCATAAGTTGTAATATCACCTTGATTTTCCAACATATCCCTTCTCATTGCCTCAGCCTAGAGTTGATCCCTAACAATAAAGAAGAAAAAAGAAAACAATTCAGTAATGTTCATGAATACATCAGCCATGTCTAATAGTGTAGGGAACATCCCATGACCTTGGTTCCCCATCTCTATAAGAAAGGAGGGAGGTATATTCCCCTGTCCCTTCTTTGTAACCATGCTTTGTCATTTCAGTTACCCAAGGCTGTATCAGTAAGCATCCCAATATACATAGGGAGGGACCTACTATCGCAAGTTCTTAGATCTGCACTCATAAAAGGAAAGCAACTTTCAAGGGGTTAACAATCACTTTAATCTAGCACATGTATCAGTCTTTTAGTCAAGCACATATATCATTCACCTAGTTCAGGGGAGTCAACACCCTGAACCCCAAAGGAATCAACAGATATAGCTTCCTCTATCTGACAGTAATTCAACTGACAGGTGCAGCTGCCTGACAAGTTACCAGTGAGGGAAGCACCACATCTGGTTTCTCAAAGCCAGGGGACTCCTTAGTGGCTTCCCAGAGTCCTCATTGAGCCAAACAAGCACTTCCAGTCAGTAAACCCCAAAGTAATCAATAGACATGACTTCTTCTGCCTGACCATAATTCAACAGACAGGTGCAGCTGTCTGACCAGTTACCAGGGAGGGAAGCATGACATCTGGGTTCTCAAAGCTGGTGGGGAGTTGGGGGGGGAGCCCTCCTTAGCAGCTTCCCAGAGTCCTCCTCTGACACTCAAACTTTCTTACCAAAAACTAAGCCCCAAAATAAAACTGCAACTCAGAGTCTTTATACATTTTTTAGAGCCAGATGGCCCAGTGCCTTGTCAGTCACATTCACACCAGAGGCCTTATACTTGATTATACTAAAAGGAAAACAGCAAAAGTTCCTACTTTACTTCCCATTACAAAGATTTAGTTTAATTATTTTTGTTCTTCTATTTACATTGTTGTCATTATTTCTCACAATGTTTTCTTAGTTTTGCTTCCTTTGCATCAATTCATATCTTTCAATATTTTTTTGTATTCTTCATAGTTATTGTTTCTTAAGGAAAAAATAACATTCCATTTCACTCAGCCATCCCCAAATGGTGAATATCTAGATTGTTTCTAGTTCTTTGAAACTTCAGAAAGCACTGGTCTGCATATTTTGGTATGTATCAGTCAGTCAACAAACTATTTATAAAGTACCTGCTCTGTGCTTGGCACTGAGGATGAAAAAAGACAAAAAATTTAAAAATTCCTACTTTCTAGGAACTTACATCTTAAATGGGACCTTTCTTTCTAGCTTTCTCTTTCTTGCACTGTTTACCTGAGAGGGGGATCTCTGAGTTAAAGGGCATGGACATCTTTGTCACTTTCTTATGAATTGATTTGGCTGAATTGACCAGCTGGTTATTTTGGCATGAACTTAGGAAACCATCATACTAAGTAGAGTAAATTTTAAAAGTAAGGTATAAACTCACCAATTTTTCCAATTCTACCCAAAGGTTGTCTAGATCAGTACTTCTTAAACTGTACATCATGACCCCATGGTACAATAACCAAAAATAAATTGAAAATCAAACTTGTAATGAGTCCAAGGTGTTTCTGGCAGCTTTCCTGTTTTGCCTTGGACAACTGCACCACAGCTTTGGTTCTGAACACAAAGCATGCTCCCTTTGCACTATACCCACCTTCAGGCCAACAAATGCTGCAATCTCATGAGCGAAAAAAGTTTTAAAAGCCCTGGTGTAGATAGCATTCAAGGGAAATATATTACATTAGCTCAGGGCACATTATATGTATGAATGAATACCCTTTGATTTTAAATTTGAATGAAAGTAATACTATTTTTCCCAAAAGACTATTCCCATTCCTAAATTCAAAGGTCTTACATGATTTCAACGATTTCATCAATTTCATTGATGCTCTGGGGATTTCAATGAACATAAAGATTCCCTTGTTGGGTCCTCACAGTACTGAATTTTTCTTGATCTCTGTTAACCTTTCCTTTACTGCCCTGTATTTGTGATTACAACTGTCATTTAAGTTTATTCAACAGTTTACCATCAAACCTATTCACCCTCATGAGAATAAAATCACAAAGCCAGAGGCTTCTATGTGTTTATAGGCACCATGGTGCTGATAAAATTTAATCTAATTATCACCCTTCTTGGACACCTCCTTAGCTGTAGGGAGTACTCCTCAGATTTAAAATCCCCAGTAGTATGGCACTGAGACATTTCACCATGGGCCCCTCGCTGTTTCAATGGGGAGGAAATATCCCATCTCTCATTTAGCTCTTGCAAGTACAGGAATATTCCCCCAAAAGATCATGGAATTGAGGGGAATGACCTTAAAATTGAACTAAGACTTTTTGGGACACATTGTATAGACTACAAGCTTGGTTCCCTTCCTCTTCAGGATGTAGAGATGAAATCTCTCAAATATAACAGAGAATAAGGAAAAGGGAAAATACGATTGCCCAGTAGAGTGTAACTCCAGTAAAGATCCTCTTATTTCGAGGGCAGAAAATGTCACACAGAAACAATTTGCTTGCTACACTTCTTTGTGATCGAATGATGTTGAATTGAAAATGGAACTATGTAGCAAGGTTGCAATACCTTCCAGAAAAATGTATATTGAAATCACCTGAAACTATTGCTATATTGTCACCATTTGCAAAGCTATGAGACTTTAGTCAGGATAAATGGGATATATAAATATAATTTTAGGTCCAAACTAGTATTTTATTTACTATATTAATGCTAGCAAAGAAGAAACCAATATTAAATATTTGGAAATGACTCTTCTTGGGTTTTGATTCAGTTTAAGAAATATCACTTAAGTATCTACTGCATGCAGATGCTGCTGCTCAAGGAGGAGAGAACCACAACATTTAGAGAAAATAGCCCTTATTGAGGTAGTAGGAGGATGTACCACATGCTCAAATAACTGTAATATCTATTAGTGAGACTAAGAGAAGTGTAAACAAAATTCTTGGGATGGAAGGAAGGGTCACAGAATCAAGGAAAGCTAGTTCAAGGAAATGCTAGAAGTTAGCACTGTGATGGAATTTCCAACGATGAGTAGGAATTCAGGAGGGAAGAGGGAAGGGTTTATTGCAGACAGAGGAAGCAATTTAGGCAGTGACAGAGACAAGAAAGTGGAAGGTATATAAGGAGAGAGGGAAAAATTGAGGTTAGCTGAAGGTAGAGTATATGGAGGGAGAAATATGAAATAAAACTGGGAAGACAGAGTGCTGGTTGAGTTTGGAAGGCCTTCAATGTCAAGCAAGGAAAAGTCCATTTTTTCTTAGTATGTCATAGGGAGTCATTGAAGAATTTTGAGTGACATAGTCAGAGCTATTCATAAGACAGAGTAGGTTTGCAGTGAACGGAAGAATGGATCAGTCCAAGAGAGAGTGGAGGCAGAAAATCCTGTTAGGAAGCTGTGACAAGACTACACCAAGATGGTGCAGTATGTGTAATGGCAGGGAGAATTTATTGGTAAGACAAGATACGAGGGGGTGTTAAAGGTGGCAAACAAAGGACTGGAGAAGATTAGATACAAGAGGTGACAGAGAAAGGAAAAGGGAAGTAAAGGAGGTTTTGTCTCAACTGGAAAAAGAGGAAACAACAGGGGGAAAAATAACTTCCTCAGAACTGGAATCAAATCACTGTTTCTAGATCTAACTTGACACCAATATTTCAATCTATTGGACAGACCTTATCAGCTTTCTTGGATAACTTTGTTCTAATGTTTTTCTATGACTTTCAAACTTTATATTTCTAAAAGTGGACTTATCATCTTCCTCTAACAGCTTTTCACCATACCAACTTCCCTATTTTGCCATTGATATCATTGCTAATATCACATCAGTCTTCCAAGTTGAAAGACTGAAATAAGTTGTGATCTCCTTTGTCCCTTAGGTCCAAATTGTTACCAAGTCCTGTTGTTGGGTTCCTTAAAAATGTCTCAAGTTTGCCAGTACTTCTTTTCTGTTCCTACCCTAATCTAGGCCTTTATCTTTCTAACGCATAAACCAGCTTCTCTGACTACAGTATCTTCCTTTTCTTCTCCATGCTCCACATTGCTACAACTACTTCAGTATGTCACTTCTATACTCAGAAGCTTCTAGCAAGGAGGAAAAATAAAACTCCCAGATCTTTGAGATCTGAAATCATACAAATTTATCACTGAAACCTATTTTTTTTCAAATTCATCTCTTTGTACCCTCCAGTGAGAACTTTATGCCCCAGCCAAACTAACCTTCTCATTGCCCCATATTATTTTTTTTTCCTACTTCTTACTTGTCTTCTTTTCTCTCTCATCTAGAATGTCCTCTCCTTTTCTGTCTGTAAAAAACAAAAAAGCCTGCATGTTTTTCAAGGCCCAATTCCCATTTTTTCTTTTTTTCAATTTTGAAAATTCTTTACCAAGCATTTATTTTTTCTTGCCCTCCAATCTGACCTAACCTCAATGAGGGGAAGCGGGTAGGGGGAAACGATGAAGTAAAAACCCTTGTAAACAAATGCATAATCAAACAAAACAAATTCCAACATAAGCCATTCCAAAGACATATCTCTCATTCCACAAGTTGAGTATGTCACCTCTCTGTCCGAAGGTAGGCAGCATGCTTCATTCATCCTCAGTCCCTGGAAATTGTGGTGGATTATCCCACTGATCCGAGTTCCTAAGTCTTTCAAGTCGTTTGTCTTTATAGTCGTTTGTCTGTTATCTTACATTTCTTTCCTCTCCAACTTGTGTGGAAAGTACTTTGTATTGTTATTCTTATCACCTCTCCAGTTCATTAACAAGTTCATTAAGGCAGGGACCACACCTTCATCCTTCTTGTCTACCTCCCACCCCTTCACTCTTATTAGGTCCCCAGTAAGTGCTTACTGAAATGAACTGAAAAGCTTCCAAATGATATCAAAATGATGTCAGCTCTCCTGAAGAGAAGTATAGGCATCCCTTTTCACCCCAATTCAATTAGTGGCCTCTATTCTTGAGTGATGATATTGAGACCTTGAAGTTCTTCTTCTTACCCATCATAGCCCATGAAAAGTCTCTACAGGCATTCCATTTTTCTTGGTGTTTTCTGCAAAATATGTTTTTTCAGCAAAGATGAATGCCTATTACCCAGATTCTGAGATGTACTTGGATGGACATTCTATCAAATCAGTTCATCAATATATCTATCTTCAACAGACAAGGCAAATGGACATGAGTTGTGCCTAGTGTTGAAATGGGGGAAGAGGGTAGGGTGGGTTGCTGAAATTGCCCAGCCCTTTTAGCACACTCAAGCAACTTCTCAGTGCAAAAATATGCCCCTTTAACTTAAATCAGTATTTTTCTGGTGATGTTCCATGGCAGTGAAACATGTAGCAACCTAACCTCTGAAAAATCAGAATTTTAAGGAACTCAAAGATCCCAGAGCTGTAAACATCTAGTGAGCACTATAAATAAAACATTGGACTTGGAGTCAAGAAGACTGGAGTTCAAATTCTACCTCAAATACACCAACTGTATGACTCTGGGCAAGTCACTTAGATTTTCTCAGCCTCAGTTTCCTCAAGTGTAGAATGAGGATAATGAAAACAGCGCTCTAACATACACACAAGATTGCTGTGAGGATCAGTGAGATAATATATGCAAAATGTTTTGTAGACCTTAAAGTTCTATAAATCCTAACTCTTCTAGTTGATAAAAGTGGGTTGCACATCTTACCTTCAGTCATTTGCCCACTGGAGACAAAGAAAATGTATGATCAAAAATGAAGGTGCTATGGTCATGTAACAAGAGCTAGAGAGAAACAGATGGGCTATGTATGTATCATTGCACGCAGACATTAAAAAAACAAATGAAAAACTTTAGTATGGTGTATATGGCTCTTGGTGGGATTTAAGAAGAGACTTAGACAAGAATCATACAGGGCAAAAAGGGAAGCATGGGCGGTGATCTGCACCAAAGTGGTGCTTTGCACTCAAAGGCATTTGCACTCATTCGTTCATTCATTCATTCATTCATTCTGGGGCAGGGGTGGGGAACCTGTGGCCTGAAGACCACTTTGGGCACATTTAGAGTTAGAGAGGGAGGCACACATGTGGCCTTAAGGCTGGAAGTTTCCCATCCTTGTAGGGTAGACCCATATCAGTGAAATGACAGACCTACCTATCAAGATGTTGAAATACCAAAGTCTTTTTGAAGAGTTCCTGTATTCTAGCATAAAAATACATCTGAACTTGGCCTTCACCCACTCATGTTCAAGCTTGCAAGATCCTGGTGAGAGGGGGAAAAGTACCAGCAGCACATTTTCTGCAGCTCAGAACACTGTCACATACACAGGACAATTTGGTTCAAAATTCTCCTATTGTTATGAAAGCAGTATCAACATAATTAACCTAGGAATCCTTTAGAGTCCAATTTTGGATGAATCCACACTTAATTGCAGGTGATTCTGTTTGTTTCCCAAGACGATGTTATCTTTTTAGCTGAATATATGAAATGTGTCAAGATTCCTGCAAAGCAAATCCATTTAATGTGAACTTAGGTGGTTTCATGAGCCTAAAAAATACAGCATTTATAAAAGCAACCAGCTGATGGCAGAAGTGAGAGGCCCAAGAGGGAACCTGCCCAGGAAACATGGAGGGGCCAGAACAGGGTCTTGGGTCTCCTGACTTTTAGGCTTTTTCTATTTTGTTCTTGAGATGTCACGGTTCTTTATTTGGAATTAAAGTGTTTCAAATGGCCATGGTAAAGAACAGCATGTACCATTAGCAAATCAATTGAGAGAAGACAACTATGTGCAAACTGAGTGTTGAGCTCTCAGTGACTGCTCAGCAGAAAGAAGGAAGGAAGGAAGGGAGAGAGGGAGGGAGGGAGGGAGGGAAGGAGGGAAGGAAGGAGAGATTTACCAGACACCTACTGTGTGCCAGGCACCGTGTTGAGCTCCATTACAAATATTGCCTCATTTGAGCTTCACAACAATCTTAGGAGATAGGGGCTATTGTTATTCCTATTTTACAACTGAGGAAACTGAGGCAGGTAGAGTTACATGATTTGCCCAGGATCACACAACTAGTAAGTGTATAAGACCATGTTTAAACTCAGGTCTTCCTGGCTCCAAGTCCACTGTACCCTTAGCAGCCTAACAATTTGTTGTTCAGTCATTTTTCAATTGTGTCCAACTCTCCGTGACCCCATTTGGGGTTTTCTTGGCAAAAACACTGAAGTGGTTTGCTATTTCCTTCTCCAGCTCATTTTACAGATGAGAAAACTGAGTCAAACAGGGTTAAGTGATTTGCCCAGTGATTCACGCAGTTCCTAAGTGTCTGAGGACATATTTGAACTCAGGAAGACTCATCTTCCTGACTTTAGGTCTGGCACTCTATCCACTGTACCCCCCTAGCTGCCCTAGAATTAATCTATAAAATTCAATAGGGATAAATGTAAACTCTTAATGTCACTTTAATATAATAATAGCTAGTATTCATATAGCTTTTTAATGTTTGCAAAGCACTTTACAGATATCTCAGCTGTAACAGTATCTCTAGCTGATAACAATAGTCTTGTATAAAAATAATAGATCTGATAAAATAAGAAAAAAGTCTCTAAAGAAGAATTTGGGGCCAGAGGAAGAAATCTGTAATATACTGAATAGTACACAGAGAATAGATATTATAATCTGATCATTTATCATTTTTAATTAAAATAACTACAGAACTGTTTTTTTCCTCCACAATGAAATCAAATCAGAGTTTTGTGGATAGCCACACATCCATCCTCAGTCAGGAAAATGAAGCACAAAGTCAACCTCAGACACTTACTGGCTGAGTGATCTTGAGAAAATTATTTAACTGTTCCTTCTTTTCCTCATCTACAAACTGAGGAAGTTGGATTCATTGGCTTCTAAGGTCTCTCCCAACTCCAAATTTATGGCCCTTTGATGCGATCACCCTGTCTGTGAAACCATTGCCTATCAATATAGTAGGTGTGCAGAGATGGTAAAATTTTGGTCTAAAAATAGTATAGCAGCATTCAGGAAGCAGTGGAGTTCTCAAAATGATGGGTAAAAGCCTAGGTTTAAGTTCTATCATTCCTAATGCCATAAGATTTGGAACCTAAGGGGAATTTGGAAATGATCTATCTATTCCAACTCTTTTTATCTTATAGTGAGAATACTGAACTACAGCAAAGTAAAGTGACTTATCTGAGGTCACACAGCTGGTAAATGCTTCTAACCTTTCAGTCTCAGTAAACTCATCTAGAAAATGAGGGAGCTGGGGAAACCCAGAGGAAGGAAGGAGAATAAGATGTGATCTAGAAGGTGCTTGTCAATTCCAAAAGACCAAGTCAGTATTTCCTGAGAATTTTTAATGACTCTCATTTCTATGCAGCAATTTGCAGAACATGTAACAACCCTGTAAGGAAATATTTCAAGTATCGTTATCATCACCATTTTTATATTGGTCAATTCAACAAGTAAGTACCCACCTTATACCAGTCATTGCCCAAGCATTAGGGAAACTATTGTCATTGTTCAGTTGTTGCCAACTCTTTGTGACCCCATGATACACCAAGCCCTTCTACCTTCCACCATCTCTGAAAGTCTGTTCATGTGCCTTCTCCAGATCATTTTACAGATGAGAAAACTAAGGTTAATATAGGGTTAAGTGACTTGCCTAGGGTCACACAACTAGTAAATGTCTGGGGTGGGATTTGAACTCAGAAAGTTGAGTCTTCCTGATTCCAAGCCCATTGCTCTATCCACCACACCATCTAGCTGCCCCACTGGGGATACAGAGAGAGACAAAAGACAGTCCCTGCTCCCAAGGAGCTCATATCTAGAAACTGAGGCTGAAAGAGGCTATGATTTACCTAAGGTCTTATAGCTAGTTAGTGTTGGATTGAGGACTGGAAAACAAGTCTCTCTGTTGCTCTATACTGTCTCTTTTCTAACTATCTTTCTGATGGCCTTCATTACTTATTGCTCTGTGAAATCTCCTGGCTCCAAACCCTGCTTAAATTTCTGTGGCAAGCCTGATTTAACTGCTTTTCAGTCTAGTATTAACAGAATTGGATGGAAGTGCACAAATGGGCAGGGATTTGTCATTTGTTCAGGCTCCAATGTTTTGTAAGTAACCTTGACTTTATGGAGGATGCAGAGGACAGGAAGAAAAAATATTACATCTTTTCTAGAGTTCTAAATGAACTCAGACTTTTCCAGCAAACCCTGGAGATTCACAGTTTCACAGGTCAGTTTTGAATATTCGCAGTTTTCAGCACCAAACCACCTAATCAATTCTGAAGAAAAGAAGTGGTAGAAATCCTGCCTCCATTTCTGTCCAAGGCTTCCCTAGTTTTGTGGCCTTTTTTGTTCTCCTAATTACATCAATAATGAGCTTCCAGAAAATGCTAATGACTTTTTAATACCTTGTAGTCTGGGCTTTAAGAGCACTATTTATATTTGTATATTTACTTATATATTTATATTAACAATAATTTCCCATAGGTATGGTACAGTATTGGGAGAGTTCATATTTTCAGAGATCCCCTGAAAAAGGGAGAACAAATATGTGATTTTAGATATCAGAATAACTTGTATTCTTTTTAGCATGTTCTTTAAATTATGGCCCGCTGAGGCACAGCTAATTTAGATGTAAGAGGACTATTAAGGCTAGGTTAATATAAAAATAATGATACATTATTGAAGATGTTTCAGGAAGATTAACATTTACATACTTGCTATCCATTGAGAGCTCCAATATGAGCTCATCTTAAACATAAATAACTGTTTCATTCAATGTTAGCAATATTATTCTATTTCTGCCTTCCCTTGAATACTCAAAACAAAATAGGAATATTAACTGGCACATCTCCTAATATTCCTATTATGGAGGCTTGCCAGATTAACAACAATCCCTGAAGGAGATATGGAAGGCTAGCTCATCATCTACTCTTCTCAGATCAGAGCAGTTTGTTGAAACTTAAAAGTCTCCCTCCAATCCTTCTTCCAAAGCTGCCTAAGTGTTATCCCTAAAGCTCAAGTCTAAACATTTCACTCCCCTGTCTAAAATACATTAATGGCTCCCACTTGCCTCTAGGATAAAACACAAACCTCTCTGTTTGACTCATTAAAGTCTCTTACAACTTAGATCCTACAGATTTTTCCAGACTTAATAAATATTAATCTCCTTAGAAGCAACTCTCTAAAAGTGTAACTTACGGAACTGGTGTTGATCTGTTTTGATAGAGGGAGTTTCTTCATCAGAAGTTTTTTATACTGATTGAATCACAAGAATTATCCGATTTTTAAAAATCCCCTCCATGCTGGCTCCATGAAGGTTTTACCATTCCTCATCTATGACAATGCCTCTCCCATTTTCATGCCTCTGAATCATGACTAGGACGCACGACTCAAAATTCCATCTGTTAATGAATGCCATTTGCTTTCTTCAGAGAGAACTGTAAGAATAAATTAATATTCGGCAAGACCCTTTGATGAAATGTATCATGGAACTATGAGACTTTGGTGATGTTACCTGGTATCTCTGGTTGTTAGCAGCCATGTTCATCTCTGGTGATGAAATATCCTCATTGTGACCTCAAATATCCAGGAACTCTGATAGACAAAAATTTTTTATTAATAACTGGTCCAAATGTCACCTTCCATATCTTTAAGCCATTTCCTTTTCAGGTAAGAAAACTCAGAGTAATTTCCTTCTTCCATTTTTCCCTGGAGGTAATTTGTAAATAGGGGTTATGTTCCTCCTTCTTTTGGAAACTTTTCCCTCATCAAATTACATTAAATATTACTCGTTTAACCCTCTGAATCTTTCTCTTCATTTACATAATTCCCACTAAAGAGAAATGAACCTCTTGTATTCTCTAAATGTGGCATAAAAATATTAATTCTTTTTTATTTCAGAACTCTTACGTTATCTCTCGTTTTTTATTTGGTACATGTATATTTGTAAAATATTTCAAATAAAATAATGAAGAAATGGGCCTAATTTTTACAGTTTATTCTTGAGACAAATAATTTACCCCACATCCCACGAGGGAATTAACCGAACTCTAATAAATGTGGGATTCAAGTACCTTATTTTACAAGAATAAACTGATATTGTTGCTTCATTTTTTTGTCACTCTATACTTTTAGTTTCCTAATCGTTATAGATGAGGATATGACAAAGGTAGGGGCAGCTTGGTGTTGCAGTAGATAGTGCTTCAGGCCTGGAGTCAAAAACACATTAGTTCAAATCCAGCCTCAGACATTTGCTAGTTGCGGGACCCTGGGTTAGTCACTTAACCCTATTTGCATCAGTTTCCTCTTCTGTAAAATGAGTTGGAAAAGGAAATAGCAAACCATTCCAGTATCTTTGCCAAGAAAACCCCAAATGGGATCATAGAGAGTCAGACACAACATACCTGAACAGCTGAACAGAAACATGACAAAGATGATAAGTGATAGAAATCGTCAATTTTGAGGGGTCTATGGAAAGACAGGCACACAAATAGACTGTAGAAGCAAATTCTGGAAGCTTTACTTCTTTCCAGTTAAATATATTGAACCTCACTTTTCTAACCCTCTGGATTGTTCTCTATACTGTGAACTGGTTCAGTAATTTTTCTAGGAAAGTCACAGAACTGTTCAACTTCTTATCGCACTAATGGATATAGTCCCCAAAGAAGTCAAACACACAGAAATATTTCATATATATAATATTATTTTTAGCAGAAATTTTGTAGTAAGAAAAGGAAATTAGTAAAAAGTAGGTGTCTACTAGCTGGAGAAATGAAGGATAAGTTGTACCACAGGAATGTAAAGAAATATAATGCCAAATACGAGAAACTCAGAAACACATGAGAAGATTAGTATTAACTGATTCAGAGAGAAGGCAGTAAGTATGATGTGGAAAATAGTGTCAACATTATGGGTCTGTGTTTTAGGGTGTAAGCAGTACTTCTCAGGGACAACCCATCCCTAGCCCTCTGGCTTATGTTCTTAGAAGGGATCTTTCTCCAGGTTCAAAAGAAGTCAATCTGGTATTCTGGGATATTCTCAAAAATTACTAGAAGTGCAAAAATCCTTTCTCTGATATATTCAGATTCTGCCCCAGAAAAATACCAGGAAAATCTTTTTTCCCAGAGGCCTACTCTTCCTCTCTCAATCTCACTTCAAAGTGCATAAAACATAGCCAAATATTACCATTAATGGTCATGTAACATAATCAATATCAGGTAATTTCAAACATGTTTAAGCAATGTGTAGAAAATTATAATGGAACTTAAAGCCAAAGTCACCTTTTGGCTCTGAGAAAATAGGGGCAAGGAAAGAAACTACCCTAACTACAAGACTAGTCTGGTCTCAGCGCGTGAATCTTCATTTTCATTAATGTGTGAATGGAGATGATTGTAAAGCACTTAACACAGTACCTTGCATGTTTCCGTCATTCCGTCATGAACAAATGGGGTTTTCTTGGCAAAGATATTGGAGTAGTTTGCCATTTCCTTCTCCACTGTGTCCCCATTTCACAGATAAGGAACTGAGACAAACTGAGTTAAGTGACTTGCCTGAGGTCACACAGCAAGTAAAAGTCTGAGACCAGCTTTGAACTCCAGAAAGGCCAGTGCTCTATCCACTGTGGCACCTGGTTGCCACCCTGGCTGGCCCCTGTCTTACACATAGTAAAGTGCTATATAAAGAGCTAACTCTTGTTAAAGTAACAGAAGCCACTTTAATTTGAAACCTTAAAAAGAGAGCTCTTTAAAATGACACTAGGGGGCATAGTTCATCATGGTGGTTTGAATGCAAAGGTATATGTGTCATTTAGCAAGTTAAATTCTCAAAGGTGTGAAAAAATATTCAGAGGATTGACCACTTGATGTGTATGCATTGATGCAGTCATTAAATGCCATTTTTACAAAATTAAAAATGTTCAGCTATCCAGAGACATTGCATATCATGAGATCAGAAGTCTGTACTGTTTTATTGCACAGGTTTTGGCTTGCAGATTTCAACATGGAAGCCATCCCCAAAAAAGGGAGGCAAGAATGGACTGATGGACTTCTCTTACCTGGTTTTTTTCCCTTTGAAGGTCTACGGGGAGCAATAGCATTTGCCTTAGCTATTCGAGACACCGAATCTGAGCCCAAACAAATGATGTTCACAACCACTCTACTCATCGTTTTCTTCACAGTCTGGGTATTTGGGGGAGGAACCACACCAATGCTGACCTGGCTTCAAATCAGGTAAGGGTCAACTTTGCACAAAAGAAAATATTGTTCTGTTATCTACCATAAAAGAGGTGGTACTATGGACATTGAGAAGACCATAATACCAGTAAATGGGCATTGGGCTCAAGGGAAAAGTCAGTGTTGTTTTTCCACAGAGTGAGAAATGGTACATGGGAACCTCAGATCTACCTGACACAATTTCTCAGGTTGTCTATTTTTTAAGGACCCAGACCCTGGGCTGAGGGACGGGAAGTAGAGGGTGGTGGAGTTCTCCAAAGAGCATGGTACCCTTACCATGAATGAATCAGGGAGATCAACTTGGGAGATACATTATGAGGTAGTTTCTCTGAACAACTGGACCCAAGATGTAGTAGGAGAATACTTGAATATTAATCTGGGGCTAAATTTCCTAAGCATTAACCATAAATTTCTTTAGAGCAAAGAGAATGTTCAGAAATTCTAGAAATGATATTGGGTGTGTATATAGTAGATGTTCAATAGATATTGATTGGTTGACTGATTGGTCACAAAGACTTTTTAGTGACTGAGTCAGAAGTTCTTAACTTGGGATGCATGAGCTAGTGGTTTTAAATAAAAATTGGTAACTATTTCAATATAATTGGTTTCCTTATAATTCTATATATTTTATTTTATATATTTAAAAATATTGTTCTAAGAAGAGATCCATAGGCTTTACCAGACTGCCCAAAGGCTCCATGACACAAAAAAGGTTAAAAACATCTGGACTTGGTGGTCAGTTTTTCATAGGTAAAGTCAATGGCAAAAATGAGACATCTTCATTCCAGGAAAAATGGAGCATATGGACTTTTGTCCAGTCCCTCCAATAGTCTAGAGTAATTTTCTTTTCAATGAACTGTAAAATATGCTATTTCATTAAACTGAGTGACTTGTTTTAGCAAATAAGTTTTCTGTGTGCCAGGTGCAAGGAGACCATGGTCTATTTTTAACCCTTTGGTTTTTGTCACTTTTGTCAATGGATGTGTTTTATTTTGACACAATACACACTTCCCAACAAACACAGCCCCTTACACATGACGTGCCTCAAGAACAGTGAAACTAAGCCTCCTAAAAGTATGATTGTGCCTGAATGTACATGTCACTCTGTACGTTTGTAGCTTCTCACTTGCTAATGGAAAGGAAAAATATGTGAGTTACCTTTGAGAATATGATACCCACACTGTCCGTTGCTTCGTATGCGTGTCACTCTCAACAAATCCCTTCAACCAACATTCTTTAAGCTTAGAGAAGGGGTACAAAACTGAAAAGCAGCAGTGCTTGACTCCAAGAAACTTACAATCTTTTATACTAAGGAGATACTTAAGCTCTATGCACAATCTTCACTAAAAGGTAGAACAGGGAAGAGGAAAGATCCAGATAAAGTGCTTTAAGAAAATATGGCAAAAGAAAGATCACTTTTCATCATGAAAGGGGTAACACCTGATCTGGGCACTGAAGGCAGGATAGGATTTCAGTGGGTAGACATGTGGAGGAGATGTAATCTTAAAGGAATAACAGGCATGGGCATGGCCCATACAAATCTGTAGAGGGAGGAGAGTACAGAGCGAGATAAATAAGTAGCTGGGTTCATTTGGTTAGAATATAAACAACATGAAGGCAAATAGTGTGAAATCAGCCTAGAAAGGAATATTGCATTTATTTCTCTGAGAACTTTTCAGTCTCATCTTATGAAGAGGACCTGAGAGAATGAAAGTTTCTGCATCCCAAACCGATAGAACCTTAAGGTCTTAGGAGATCTATTCCTTCCCATATCCCAATAGTATTAAGGGTTCAATAATGGTTTTCCCTCCAGTCTGGATCGATGATTTCACTAGTAGGTATAATACTTTACGTGGAAATAAATGTTCCATCATGCAAATCATCAATGTTTCTGTAACTCTTGATAGATATAGTAAGATATAATAACCATTTATTAAGCATTCACTTTGTACCAGGCTTCGAGTTAAGCACAGGGATACAAATATGAAAAAGAAATATGATCCCTGCCCTCAAGTAACTTACAACGTAGTCAGGAAAGACAATACTGCAAAAGAAACTGAAAGGGGGTGAGGGAATAGTGCCAGAGAGTACCCAGCCCAGCATGAAGAGGATAGAGAAGACAGAGATGGAGAACAGCAGCATTTATTAAACCCTAATCATGTGCCAGGTACTGTGCTAAGTGCTTAACAAATATTCAATCAGAATAGGGACTGGACCCCTGATTTCATTGGCATCCTAATGAGGAAACTCTCCACCACTGCAAGTTGGCACCTATCTGCAAATTTTAATCTTAGAGTGGCCTAGAACACTTAGAAATTAAGTGAGTGGTTCACAGGTCTCATACCCAGTGTGTATCAGGGACAGGATTTGAACTCAGATATTCCTGACTGTAAGTCCAGCTCTATCTACTAGTCAATATCACCTTGACCATTTCTGGATCTCTCCTTCAATCCTACCCTGTACTTTCTTGGATTATGCTTTTCTGCACACACAGTTACATCCACTGAATACTGAGAAGCTCCTTGAGTGTGAGAGTATCATTCTTACCATCTTTTTGCCTTTAGTACTTAGTACAAAGCAATCAATCATTCAGGTCTTTATTAAGGGCCCGCTTTGTCCTGAGCCCCGTGCTAGGTTCCAGCCAGACCTGGTACATAGTTTTATTGAGTTGAAAATAATTTATCCTACTTCAGAAGCTGCAGAATTTCCTTACTATATGAGATGAGGTGGCAAGAGGTTCAGAAATTTGCTGTGGATAACAGAATAAGTAGGGCGAAAAAGACAGAAAATCAGAATGCTTGTTTGTGTCAGTGGGTTAGTCCAGAGATGACAGTACATCTCTCCACGCTAGAGCATGCAGCTAACTTTCCAGAGCTAAATATATCTGTCACGTTGTAGAAAATCTATTCCCTACTCTTGAAGAGATGTGTAAGCATGATAACTCATTCTTGTAATGTTATTTAAACATATATCGAAAACACATTTTTCAAAATGTGATACTTTTCCTTTTTAAAAAGCATAGACTCTTTTAGCTGCAGACTAGAGGCAAATGCATTAAAATGAACAAACCAGTCACCATGATCAAGAGGTCTCAAGCACTGAGTGGTTCTGGTCAAGTCCTTTCCTATGCCTAAGCTTCCATTTCTTTCTCTGTAGAGAAGAGTCTGGACAAGATGATCATGTTAGCTCCCTCTTGACCATACTCCTGACAGCTTTCTACTCCATGCCATACCTAGATTTTCAAAAAGAATGGAGCTGCCCTGTCTGATGAGGAAAAGAAGCAGTTTACTTTCCCCCATGCTTTGATCCAACCCAAACCACCGTGAATATAAATGGATTTGGTTAAGCACTAGCTGTAATGACTTTCTATCCAGTGGGCAAGGAGGGAACCCAAGCGGCGACTCCCACACTCAATGGGAGAAGGCTTCTCCATAAATGTTAGCAAGTGGTCATTAAATTAAGGCAGATCCAGGCCTGCTACTCACAACTTTGTGGGAGGGAGGGAGATATAAAGCTTTTTAAAGTCAGGAAGTGCTGTGAAGACTGCAGAACAGGGATGATGGGGCTCTGACCACACATGGGTGAGGAAAATCTTCCAATGGTATTTGAATTATTTTCCATGCACCTGAATGTGACCTGAGATTGCTTCCACACTAGTTGTTTACCTATATTCTCCTCTGGATGACTGCACAAACTGCATTACATAATCGAGGATTGGTCCCATGTGCACTGTTAGTAAAATAGCAATACATCCAGGCATTCTCTTTTGGAAAACTTTATGTACAGTGGATGGATTCATGAATGGAAAAGGAAGAGGTGGAAAAGGCCCAATCCACCACAATTGACATACATGCCATGAAAATATTGAATCACCCTTCCAGGAAAATGAAAATGTCTATAACTTACAGGTAGTACCCTCACTAAGTTGCTATCACTGGAAAAAATATCTTAAATTGAAATTGATTCAAACATTGAATTTTACCACAGTATATTTATTTGTTTCTTTTACATTTTTATTGATATTTTTTATTTTGACATAACTTTTATTTTTTGAATATTTTTCCTCTCTCATCATTTATAACAACAGCAGAGAGAGACAAAGAGAAAGGGACAGAGACAGAGACAGAGAGAGAGGGAGAGAGAGACATGGGGCTGGGTGGGGGAACAGTTCAGTAAATCCTACCTTATATATTGAGAATTCTACACCCATAGCCCCCACTCACCCACCTAAGGCAAAGGAAAGAAGAAACTTAATTTTAAAAAATATATCCCCCCAAGAACCAAGTTTGGCCATTTTTATCATACTACATTCAGTTTTACTTTTGTTGTAACTTCGTTCCATTTCTGATTGGTTGTGATCATTGGTTACATCGCTCTTCTGGTTCTACTTTCTTCACCTGTATCAGTTCATATAAGTCTTTCCATGCTTCTCTGTATTCTTTTTATGCATCATTTTTTACCATACTATAATAGTCCATTGTGTTTTTATAACCACAATTTGCTTATCCATTCTATAATCAATGGGCAGATACTTTGTAGCTCTTTGCCACTATAAAAAAGATATAGCACTGTATTTAACACAAGGAGATTATCCTCAAATATTTAGCATTTTTTTCAAATTCTGAAAGTATCTGTTTCCTGTGCCTATGTTATCTACATTTTGGTTAGAAGTAGATGGAAGAAGGTAGACAAGAGAAAGATTACTGCGTGTCTAAAAGTAGGGAAGGAGAGAGAGGGAGAGAAACAGCGTGAACATGTATGAACACATCTATACTGATAAATGTGATAAACTCGGATCAATTGGACACCTTATCATCTCGTCAAGTTCCCCTGTGATGGTTTATAATGTTGCCAAATAAAGCAGCAGTTCCATTAAGGCTTTTTAATTCACAGTTTCCCATCATTTCTTCTATATTTAGAGCAAGCTTAGCTTGTTTACAGAGTGATATCTCATTAACAAACCTTCATGTCAGACTCTCTCCATAAAATACCAGAACATAAGTAAATTGGAGCTTTAATAAAAAAGACATAAATATGAAGGCTGGAGATGGGAGATGGGGGAAGAGGGGACTGAAATGAAGCCCAGAATACAAATATGTTACTGAATAAAACTATACGTTATAGTCTTCATAAATGGTTTACTTATAGCTTTTTGCATCCCCAAAAAACAAACAGCATATAGGGGAAAATGCACTGGTCTTAGAGTTAAACCATCTGGATTCAAGTTCCAGTTCTTAAATCTATTAACCATATAATCCTACCTGTGTTATTTTACCTCTCTGTGTTTTCTCATCTGTATAATGGGACTGATGCTAATAAATAATAATAGAACACACCTCACAAGAAAGTTGTGATTAAAAAAACTCAAACCCTAAAACTCTTTGTAAATGTGAGCTTCCTTCTTCCCCCTTTTCTTTTCAATTCTACAAATATTTCTATGTGATACACACTTTGGGTAATACGAAGACCAATATGCTCAAGGTGTCCTTACTCTTACAGGGAAACTGAGGAAAGCAATAAAAACAGATACTTAAACTGGATTTCCCAGTTTGCAGTCTTGTGTGCGCATTATCTCATTTGATCATCTCAAGAGACTTGTGAAAGGGGTGCTTCAAAGATCATCCCCATCTTACAGATGAACCAACTGAGGTTCAGAGAGGTTTCAACCACCCATGATCACAGAGCTGCTAAGTAAGGATCACAGGCAGATTCAAACCTAAGTCTTCCCTGACTCTAAATCTAACATTCTTTCAGCTACTTTAAGGTAAAAAATGTGATATATGCCAAGGAAGTAATATAAACAAAGTGTCGGTGAGAACATAGAGAATGAAGAAATTACCCCCAGCTTGTGGAAATCAGGCAAGGCTTCATGGAGGAGGTAACATTTGATCTGGGCCTTGGAGGATGGGGAGGATTTTATCAAGGAAGGGGAAGACATTTCAAATAGTAGGAAAACCATGAGCCATACTTCAAATTTTCTCCTAAATGCTTAGGAACACACTTGAATTGTTCTTTCGCTCTGTGAAACGTGTTCAAACAGCTACTGCACCATTCCACAAAAGATGCATCAAAAATTGTGTGCATCAAAAATTGAAGGTAATATAAAATGTTGATTGGCATTTTCATTATTTCAAATAGTTATTTCTATACCAGAAGAAACTCAGAAATATTCTTATGTGAGAAGTAGCTTTCTCTTTGATTGATTTGTACTGTACCTTATTTAAAAGATTTGTCTTTTTTTCTTTTTCAACATCTCATGTTCAATGCCTACTGCGCACAAAACGCCATGGTTTTAAGAATACAAAGACAAAAATAAAATAGTGTCTACCCTCAGGGAGTTTACATTTTGGTCAGGAAGGGGTAGACAGCATGTACATCAAGTCAATTCCAACACAAATACCAAATACAAATTGATTTTGATGGGGGGAGTGAGAAATTTCCACGAACAATTTTTTTTTAATTTCAACTTTAAAAAGAATGCAGGATTTGAATTAAAATATAAACCTTCACCTCCCCAATTTCTGAGGAAATATCAAGGCGATCTCCAACATCAGTTGGGAGGTTTTCATGTAAAAGCAAACATAATAGCTCCTTGATTAGAGTCAGGATTTCCTCTGGATGCTACATTCTCCTGCTGAACTCATTAATACTCTGGAGTGAGGAAAACCCAACCCCCAGTGCTTCTGAGGATTATTAGCTCTGCTGTTATCCAGGAAACAAAAGAGATCAAAGGTGTCAGGCTGTGTCTCACTGAGATGATATCCAGTAAACAGGATTATCTACAAAGCTATTATACACCTGGGCAAACAGACCTGAAAACATGAGGTCCTCTAGAGACTATTGGAGCAAAGCTCAATGGCAGCTCATTTACTAACCTGGGTACTAACCTGGAGTGTATCCCACAGAGCTAATTAACGTTGCCCATTAAGAACCAAAGGGAATAGTACTGAGTTACCAGTATTTCCATACTGAGTCACTTTTCCCACCAAAAAGGATGTCTGTGTCTTGGCTTGCCAGGGACGCTGGTCTTCCTTTGAAGAGGTCATTTGTACATTATAGAGATTGGCAGCTTTTCCATTTCAGGCCCAGATAAGAACTCCAGAACAGTCAAAACCAGGCCCAGGGCACAGGAAAGCATATTCATCACAGAGGAAATTGTGTTCAGCCAGATTGCTCTCTTGATTTCCCAATTTGCCCCCCACCCCAAACACTTCTCTTCTTAACTACCAAAATAAATTAGTTTGTCAATGAACTTTGTACTATCTTTATCTGGAATTGAAGCTTCTGTGTAAGGAAGTCAGTTATTTTTAAAGAAAACTCTTTACAAATTATGTAAATCTGTGTTAACTTGAATGCATAGCTCTTTGGGAGTAGCCCTACTAAGATGGGCATAAGTACCCCTAGAACCTCTGTCAATTTTTCTGCAAACCCAAGGAGCATCATGGGTTTGTGAAAACAAGCAAGCTTGAAATTGGAGTTCTGGCTTTAAATCCTTACTTGACTCTTCTGTTCGTATGTGACCTTGACCGAAATCCCTTTAACTTCTCTGAACCTTAGCTATAAAATGAGGGGAATGGTCCATGTGGCTTCCTACCCATAAACAAATCTGCCCTGGTTCCCATGCCCCCTTAGATGGTGCTTTCCAGATTAGAGGACCAGATTAGAGATTGCAGATCTTACTTGTGTGACCTACCTTGGACAAATCATTTCACCTCTGGGTCTCACTTTTCTTATCTGTGCAATGAGAGAGATGCACTAGATGAACTCTGAGCTCTATAGTCTAAGAGTGTGTCAGATTCCCACTGACTCCAATAGAAATTGAGAGACGTGTTATCTCTGGAATAAAATACCAAAGCCTCTGTGACACTTAAAGACTCACAGCTTGGCTCCAGTCTACCTTCTAAGCTGATTACTCATTAGTTCCCCACATTTACTCTGCCTTCCAACCAATCTTGCTTATTTATTATTTCCTGTGTAAGACACTCCATATTCTACCTCCCATCTCCATGTCTTTGCATGACCCATGTTTCCTACCTCAAGTATAAAATGCCTTCCCCTTTCACTTCTGCCTCCTCTTAATGCCCCACCTAGTTAGTGTGTGTGTGTATACATTTACTGTGTGACCCTAGGCAAGTCCCTTAACCCTCTTTGCCTCAGTTTCCTCATCTGTAAAATGAGCTACAAAAGGAAATGCCAAACCGTCAGACATGACTGAAATGACTGCACAACAACATACATGTATGTATAACTATGTACACATATGTATACACAGACACATATTCTTCTGTGGAAAACAATGTTGTTGATGGAGTTGTGAACTGATTCAACTATTCCAGAGAACAATTTATGACCGTAAAGGCCTATAAAATTGCGCATACCCTTTGACCCAGCAATACCACTTGTAGATGTGTATCCTGAACAGAGATCATAAAAATGAGAAAAGGACCCACATGTACAAAAATATATATGATGACTCTTTTATAACAACTTGTCATATAAATAAGTAAATTATATATGTATACGTATGTATATATGCATATACATCAATTGTTTAGATATAAAGATATGAGCATAATTATATTACTAAGTATAATTATAAGTCTTAGTTATATTAATATGTATAAATTATAAAATATATAAATCAAATATATCAATATAATTTACTTAGATATATATTAGTATAAGTATAATACTATAAATAAGTAAATTCAATATATATGATTTACATATCTATGTGGATGTTGTTTTCCTCCAGAAGAATGAAAGTCTATCAATCAATGTGTGTATATATGTATGTATGGGTATATGTAAGTATGTACATGTGTTTGTATGTACATAGATATACATATGTGGGGGTGAGGTGGATAGGTATATTTGTATATGTATGTGTGTATGCATAAATTATTTATGTGAATATTGTTTTCCCCAGAAGAATATAAATTCTTTGAAGGAAGGATCTGATTCATTTATGTATTTGTGTGCCAAGCACTGAGCATAGCACTTGTTATGTGCTTTTAATAAGTGCTTCTTAAATAAATAAACTTAAAGAGTAACTTTGAGCCTGTAGTAGATAACATGTTCTTTTTTTCTTTAAAATAAATCATTTACAGGTTCCTTTCCCTATATCACCCCATGGCTGATGATTTTTATTTCTTCAGGATGCTCTCTTAAAAGGTCTCTTCCAGCATTAAAAATGAATTACCTTAAATATAAGGAAGAGACTCCTTAGAGATAAAGCCATAACTAACGTAAGGTGACTGGTACTTTGCCCCAGAGTGCAGATATTTGGGATAAGCACTTTCTCCTCATGGTAGGTCTAGTGTCCCCATCAATGTGGCACCCCTCTCCTAAGACCTATCTTTCCTCTAGCTCCTGTGGTAGTTTTCAACCAACAACAGTACCACAGTCTCTGGGAGTTGATTAGGTCTATCACCCATAACTGACACGCAGCATTCAATCCAGAACTGATCTCAGAACAATGGCACTGTCTCAGAACAACTGCTTCCTCAGCTAGATGGTCTTTTGTGCTGCTATTTCTCATCCTACTCCACTTTAATCCACCCTGATTGGACTGTATTTTTGCCCCAGGTAAAGAAATTTCTAGCTTTACTCAGATTAGAGGGATAGAGATAGGTGGTATAGATATGTAAATCTGATGACATACATATATTTATACAAATACATATACGTGTAGATCTATGTATGTATGTGTATGTATATACACATAGATACACATTCATATATCCCTTTCCTTCCCCACTCTATACTGTAGCAGCTCCTTTTTCTCTTCAAAATACTCCTTCCCCTTATCAAGACAACAGGACCCTATTTTCACATTTTCACATGCTGACTGATTGACTCTTGATACTTCAGTACAAATTCTTTGCCTAGTGTTGGCAGCATTTTGGATAGCAGTTCATATTTTCATACTGTACCCATCTGCCCAAATTTCTTTATTTATACCCTGGAAAGCATCCCTAGTTCTCCTACATTATCTCTACTACTAGTTATAAAAAAAAAGTTTCTTACAACAAAATGTGTCCCTGGAATGCATCATCTGTGTTAGTAGGAGCCTTTTGGTATTTATTAATAGGATAAAATCCTCATCAAAAGCAAAGTTAAATAGAGCTTCTATTCCCAAGACAAGTAACAAAGATGATCTATAGCACACCATACAATGAGAATATGCCATTTAAAGCAGCAAAAAAAGAGAAACATAATTAGATTCTGAGCCAACTATAGCATTGTTTTATTTTGGTTCTCAAAAGTTTTATGCCTTTTTAATAGGAATCATAATAGTTAACACACCAAGTAAAGCACATGAATATTTTTTATATTTGCACATTTATGAGTGTTTACATAACCTATGTAAGGTATAATATAATCCACATAAAAGTATGTCATGAAATGTTATTTCATAACGCCATCGCTAATATATTACAGCTATAAAGTCACCAAGTTATACTGTAACCTCATCATTAATAACCATTTCCATCATGGAGCTAACAGCCATGCCAGAATGTCATCAGGGCTAAAATCATGTTTTCATAAAACTGATTAGTAATATTAATTGGAAGATAGGCCTGTCTATAAGGAGACACACATTTCTATTTCAGTTGTCAGGTCAGGAAATTTTCACGTATCTATTATCTTGTCAAATTAACTTGTGTCCTTGAGAAAGAAGTGGAGGACCAAGGGAAAGAATACAGCTTCTAGGGTCTCTTGATACCTGAAATGTACTTTGTACTAATTTTTCATAAGTATCAGAATAAGTATCTTTTTTTTCTTATTCAAGGAATATCCTAACAAATATTATATTACAAATATTATCAAGTAAGGAAAATATTTGTAAAGTATTTAGCACAGTGCTTGGCACATAGTAGGCACTCAATAAATAAATGCATATTTCCTCCCCCATCCCAAAAAAATGAGATGTAGTATGTGGTGGATAGAGAGTTGGTCTGGATCCAGGAAGAGCTGAATACAAGTACTATTTGTGACACATATTAACTCTGTTACCAGGGGCAAATTTCAACCTCTTGGTGCTCCTAGGCAATGCTCTATGACTATAAATTAAATTTCAGAGGAGCTGTTGATTTGCTTGATTGGAGGCAGTTTTCATACTCATAGTTCCTTGTATTAATGAATTCAAAAATTCCTAAAAGTATCATAGGAAAAGTTAAAATGGGCATGTGTTTACATAAAGTGGTTTTAATTCTTTGTTAATACTGACGTGGAACCAGAGGATAGGGGAAGGATGTGGGCAAAAGCAGAGGAAATGTGGCACATATAATGCATCAGTCAACCCTCCTTTCATAAAGGGTAAACAGACTGGACCAGGGATGGGGAACCTGGCACCTTGAGGCCCCACATGGCCTTCTAGGTCCTCAAGTGCAGCCCTTTGACCAAATTCAAACTTCATAGAACAAATCCCCTTAATAAAAGAACTTGTTCTGTAAAACTTAGACTTAGTCAAAAGGCCACACCCAAGGACCTAGAAAGCCACATGTGGCCTCCAGGCCCCAGGTTCCCACCCCTGCTAGATTGTAAGTATGGCAGAACTGGTCCACATATCCAAGGCCATTTTGGTATGGGTATCTGCCATTTTTGATTAATTTACCTGAGGAGTTGGTGACTTTTTCCCCAACTGATAAAGTTTAATAATTTATTCACTTGAGGATGAAGCAGGAAAAAAACATCAATCCAATCAGACTTTCCAAAAGTTCTCATTTGTTATTCTACAAAATGGACAGCTGAGCTAATCTTCACCAATGATAATATATAAACATTTTATGAGGAGCTCCTTTTAAAAATTTTTACATTCAAAATTGAAGCCTTGGCAAGCAAACAAAAAAATAATAACCCTCACATAATTTGTTTAGTTCATTATCCTTTTCTGTCTGACCCTGCCCACGCACAATAACAGAGACAGAGAATTCAATGGGATGGCTTTGAGAATGCAGGCTAAGGCATCTTGGAGGTATGTGGTACAAAGTCAGAATGGAGCAGAATCTGGAGCTTGCCTGTATCCAAGAGGTCATCAGGAGATCCGCCAAAACAGAGTCCAAAAGGTCCATATAGCTAGGAAAGCAAGTTAGTGAGCTAAAAATCTGGAGTCATGGGTCAGAGCTGTAAATCAATAAGATAGGAAACAAGACAGGTCAGGAAAGGGAGTCTAGAGCAGGCACAAGGAGGCTCCTGAGATGCATGGTACTCAGGTTTCTGGGTGCTTTCGAGTGAGGGTACAGAAAGTCAGTACCATCTTTGTGATCTCCTTGAACCATTTTACTGACACAATGCAATGCTGTGAACCCTTGTCATTGAGGAAACTGTGGCTGTTAGGACAAGAAGCACATTCCAGGTGCACGCTCAGGCATCTTCCCTTTCCCTCTGCTCAGTATTGATCTCTGCTCAGTGAACTTTTCATATAGATAATCTGGCCTATTTCAAAACTTCATATATCCAGACCATATCAAAGCATCAAAAATGGATCATGAAATAAAATATGATGGAAAGAAATAGTGTATCCTGATTTTATAAAATAACATTTCACTTTATTTTTTGCTTAAAACTTGTTTAGCATGCTCTTTGAAAGAAAGATGTTCTATCAATTCAAGAATTTATCAGAGTAGCCCAGTTTAAATATATTATGGCATAGGAATATTGACCAAATATATTCCAAGCAACATTGTTGTACGGGAAAAGATTGCCTGCTTCCATTACATAGTCTGTTGTCCTTCTAGACACTATTCATTATATTTATGACCATAGACACAGTCATATTATCATACATCTAGGGCTGGAAGCTACCTCAGAGGCCATTTAATCCAATTCTATGAACTTGAACTATGGTTCAAGCAGCTAAGTTGTGTGATGTACAGAGCACTGGACTCAGGAAGACAGGAGTTCAAATACTGTCTCGGATATTTACTAACTGTGTGGCCTTAGGCAAGTCTCAGTTTCCACATCTATAGAATAGTATCTGCCTCATTTGAAGATATAATGAAAAATGCAAATTGTTTGGCAAACTTTAAGCATCATATATATATATATATACATATATGTATGTATGTTAACTATTACAAAGTAAGCATCAGAGGTAAGATTTGAACCTAGTCCTCTTATTCCAAAGCCAAGTTTTTTTGTCCCTGTACTATGCAATCTCCAGCCACAGTTTATATAAATATTAATATTTTGTTCACAAAAAATGTTTCAAAACTTTTCTAGAACCTTTTTTAACCTCAAAAAGAAAAACCAACTCAAGATGTTAACATCCCCTCTTGAAGACTCCCAAGCCCTGTAAGGAGGCATGGTTTTCACCCAAACATTAGCAGGTAAAGTCTCTTGTGACTTCTTGTTACCCCTTCCTTTCCTCCCAAACCAGGTCCAAAGCCCCATACCCAATGATGAAGCAGGGGAGGGGAAGGATAAATAGAAGAAGGGCAGCATCCCAAGGATATCATTGAAGAGGTTAGAGGAAGAAATAGCAGCAGGTTTTCAAGCACCTACTGTCCATTAGACAAAATAAATGAGTCATTTAGTCAGCAAGCACTTACCATGTGCCAGGCTCAGTGCTAAATGCTAGGAATGCAAAAACATGGTCCCAGTCCTCTGGGAGCTCATCTCATTATTTATTTATTTATTTTTGCTTCACTTCAGAAAAAAAAGTAACCTTCTCTTCTCATCATGAGAGATTTACAATTTGGAATTAATTGGTTAGTAATGAAGCTGAATCTACTCGTAAAGTTGATGGCTCAAAAGCCTGGCTGAGAAAATGCCAATTTAACCCCCAGTTCAACACGGAAGAAAAGTTGTAGCAAAGGTGACTTCTGAGACAAACAGCTGGCACATTCCAAGGTCTCCTGGCCCCCTCCCACTCTCATGCCATCCCTGACATACAAGGCAGTCTGGAATAGTAGACAAAGCATGGACGTGGGGTCAAGAATACCTGGGTTGGGATCCCACCTCAGGACGATCTTAACTATGTGATTTCAGGGTTGTCTCAGCCCTCTCTGTGCCCTGGTTTGTAAACTCACTTGTAAAAGGCAGGTAACTCACCTACCCTTTCCTAGGGAAAATAATGAGCGAAAAATCGATTTGCAAACCTTATAGTACCAAATAAATATGAGATATTACATTAGTATTATGATTATTTCGAAAGCAAAATTGCCATGTTTTTATGCAAGTGGAACTTTCAGTCAGTGGCCTATTCAAAAGAAGATTTTCCTGACAAACACAAAAGAAACAAAAAGTTCTAAGAAAACATATCCTATAACAGTGCTGTGGTAGGAGGGATAATTTTTTTGCTTTTCTTTGACATTTTTCCCCATTCTGCCTTGCATCCTCAGTCCAAACATTTGTCCAAATAATTTTTTTTCATACCCTGGGCCAGATCGTAATCCCATGTAGCTCATTGGGAGATCAAAGCAAAATGAACACCTAACCCATTTTCTTCCTCTTTTCAATTAATTTCTCATTGGACTGGAATTGTATTTTCTGTATCCCACGGTCCTTTTGATACAAATGTTCTCATCACCTTATCCAGTGACCACATCTGTTCACTAGTGGGGACTTTCAAGCACAGCAGTGGTGTCTCTATCATTAACACATCACCAGCAGAATGAAAGAAAAGGAACTGATTGCTGGGAAATTTCCAAAGTGTGTCCCTGTGTCTGTCAGATTCAAATAACAAGAAAATCAAAGCCCCCAAAAGAGGAAAAGGAGTTTGAATATCCAAAAAGAGAGACAGAATGGTCTTGTTCTGAGCGAGCACCAGCAGTGTGGTCCTGGGTATAAGGATCTAACCAGGAATCAAAGTGTGTGTGTCCAGATCTAGCCTCTAATGCTTATTACCTGGGTGAACTCATAACCTTCATTTTCCTTGTCTGTAAATAAATGGGTTGGACTAGATCAGGGGTGGGACTTCAAGTGACCCTTTGAATCCAAGCTAGTCAAAGGGTTGCACTTGAGGACCCAGAGGGCCACATGTGGCTTCAGGGCTACAGATTCCCAACCCCTGGAGTAGATGATCTCTTCCAGAACCAAACTAGGACTGATACTTAACCAGTAATATGAGAAAGAAAAATAATACATCCGAAGCAATACTTATAGGAGAACACATGAGATCTAGTTCAGTAAATCCTCTTCTATTGCATAGTTCTCTGGCATTTAAAGCTCATCATAGCTTGAGTTCTCCCTGTCTTTCCATTCTTGTTACACTTTACTGCCCTCTGCACCCTCTGTGGTCCAGATGTTATGGCCAAGATGCTTCTTCTGACAACACTGTACTCCATCAACCACTTCTATGCCCTTACATTAATGGTTACCCAGAATGTTCTGTCCCTCTCATTTCTATTTTTTAATTTTCCTAAATTTTTTCAAATCTCACGTTCTGTAGGAAGCTTTTTCCTCTCTCTCTTCCTCACCCTCACCCCCACCCCTAGAATACTTTCCCTTCTGAGACTGCCTTTGACATAATTTATCAAAAATATCTTATTTGTAACTAGTTGTTTACAGGTCGTCTCCTCCATTAGACTATATGTTCCTTGAAGGCAGGGCCCCTGAATGTAAGCTTTCTTATAGTGACTATTGTGTAGTAAGCACTTAACTAATGCTTGCTCTCTTACTGAATGATACCACAATTTAGAATCAAAGGTCTTGGATCTCAACTACCATCTCTTCTACCAAATTCCCCAAACACACCATTTCCTTGGAAACCTCTGATTGAAGATGAAGAGGGAACTCATTTTTCCCATAGTACAGAGGAAAAGCAAAGGAGAAGAAGCTGCAAGACCTCCATTCTAAGTCAGGATCTTCCAATAACAAGGTATATGTTTGACCTCAGATAAGTCATTCACCCTCTGTAGACTTCAGTTTCCTCATCTTTAAAATGAAGAGGTTAGGCTTTAGGATCTCTAAGATCTAATATTCTCTGACTCTGGCTCATATACTGCCAAAGTGGAGAGCATTTCAGTTCATTTTACAACTAAGTTAGAGTTGACATTTGGAAAAAACCCTCAGATAGGAGATGTGACTTTTGCATCTGACTGGTTGGCTGATGCTGTTAAGCAAACTGCAGCATCCTTTGGGGCTTTGGTATCTCTAGTAACAAAATAGTAGTGAGTCCCTCTTCATCCCTACCTACCCATTTTTTTTTTGTAGTGGGATTCAAGATCCTTAATTCAATTAATTTCGACAAACTTTTGTTAAGCAACTACCATGTGCAAGATTCTGTAAGTCAGAAGCAAAACAATCTTTGACCTCTAAAGAATCTTTTCTTCCCCTGAGGGTGAGGGAGAGCAAGGAAGGACATGATATACACAGATAAATAAATACAAAATATACACAGAGTAAAGGCTGCATAATTTTCAGAGTGTGGGTGGGAGAGGACTTGCGTGGGCTGTGGGCTCAGAAAAGGTCTTCTGTAGGTGGCTGTGCTTGGGCTGAGCCTAGAAGGGAAGTAGAGATTTCCAAGAGTCTGTAGTTAGGAGGAAGAAGACTCTAGGCGTGGAAGACAGCATGATTTGAAGAGGTTATATAAATTGTTATGCAGTTGTATCCTAAATAGGGAAACAGACTGATTTCACTGATAGCTTTGGCCAGTGCAAGTAGAAGACTGGATCTTTAGCTTACACTTGGCGGCCACATGCGGCCCTGTTTACCCAAGGAAAACCCTTCATATCTGGCAGCTTTGACACGTACATAAATGCCTTGAGGAAGGGATGTTGAACTTTACTTCCCATTTTATTCAAAAATGCCCTGAGCTGCTTGACTTAGTTCCAAAGCGTTTTTAGGAAATCACTAAAACATCTAGGCATAGCAAACACCCTTTTATGAAACCTCACCTATTGTTTTGACCCTATCAATGCAAAATACATTTTTTAAAAAAACACTTTGCTTTTTAAAAAAAAAATAGTCATTATACCACCTACTTCTAGTCAGGAAGTTCTAAACCCTAAGTCATTTCCTACTTGGCTGGGCCAAGGAATGTGTTAGGAGGATGTGTGACTATGGACAGCATGACTCAGACTAAGAACTGTTTCTGTGGAATTTATTTCCTGGCCAAGATTCTTGGAACTCAAATTGTTCATTGGATTGAGTGGTAGCTTGAGCTGTCATAGCTTTGATAGACTTTTTGAGAATATAGTAAAATCAGACTTGAAGATTAGATTCTAGTCCGTAAAATCTGAGTAGCTATTGTGCATTTTGATTACTGAAACGATACAGCCTTTCTCTTATTAGGGGGAACTATGAAGCATATTGTATTATTTTGAAACCTGTAATCTAAAAGGAACTAACCAGGAAAGTTGGATGAAGGAAATGAGAAGGGAATTAGTGCCCTCAGCCTCAGAGGGGTTTTATTGGTTAAGGTCAAGGAAGATGTCTATTGTTGACTGTGTCCAGATTGAGGCTGTTTTAGAAATTCTGCAAATAAGCTAGGTTTAGCCAAGTCAAGAAACAGGAAGTTGATGGGATGGATACCTCCAGGGTAGCGGTCTCAAGCAGGAAGGGTCAGTTTAAAAGAAAGAGAGAGAGACCTTATAGGGGTGATACCATGCACATAAAGACTAGACTCAGAGATGGGGATAAAGACATCCATTGGTTTGAAAATTGAGATAACATCTAGCCTGCTGACTCTGAGATGACCCTGTACCCCTGACATTCTAGAGTTCTGAGTGAATAGGAAAGGACTTCAGCTGCTGCTATCTGAGACATTCCTTTTCCTGATGTTGCCATATCAATCCCTTGTGGCTCAAATCCCTTAGAATTCCCTGTAACTCAGACATCAGGTAGCCTGCAATACCACTTGGCATGCACAGGTAATTCAAGAGAATACACAGGAAAATAATAAAATAAAAATATATATTATATATAATATATAAATATATAATAACAATATAATAGGCAACTACTTCATAAATGTTTGTTGAAACACACTTAGAGATCTTCTAATCTAGACTCTTTATTTTACAGATGAGAAAGTCAGACCTGAGAGAGAAAATGACTTGCCCACAGTTGTCCAAAAAGTTATTGACAAAGTAAGGATTCTAACCTAGGCCCTTTGGACTACAAATTTGGACAAGAAATGCAACACCATTTCCATTATGTCACACTAACCTGTGAAGTGAATTAAATTAAAAATGCCCCAGGGCCACTAGTTTTCGCGGAGTCACACGGTTCTACTGTAAAGAGGTTTCTCACTATTTCTCCCTCCTTTCAGTATCAGCTGAGGTAACAAATGATGGGTCAAATTTTAAAAACACAAGTCAAAATTATCCTGGGTTCAGATCCTGACTATTCTATCCATGGGTGTTCGAGAAGTCACTTAAATTCATGGTAGATGGCACAGTGGACATACTTCTAGGAAGACCTGAATTCAAATCTAGTTTCAGATACTTACTCTGTAATCCTGGGCAAGACCTTTATGCATTTCCTCATGGGGATAAGGACAGTACCTAACTCACAGAGTTGTTGTGAAGAACAAATGAGATATTTTTTACATTGTTCAGCATAGTTCCTGGAACGTAGCAGGCATTTAATAAATTCTTATTCCGTCTTTCCATCCATCTATCTAAGGTCCCTGCTAGCTCAAACATTCTGTAATTCGTGATCCTGTAACCCAGCAACACAAGAAATCCAGAGAGTCAGACAAAGTACTAGAAGAAGGGGCTCACAAAGTATCACAGGTACTGGCCTCACCTGCACTGAAACCTTGCTTCAGACACTTACAAGCTTTGTAACTCTGGGCAAGTCACTTGCTCTCTCAGTTTCCTCTTCTGTAAAATGGGGATAGTAAAAGCACTTACCCTACAAAGTTGTTGGATGAAGCAAATGTAATATACATATAAAGTATTCTGTAAACCCTAAAGGATTATCTAAAGGCTAACTATTATAAAGAAAAACAGACCCAACCCCTGTTAGACATCTTTGACTTATATCATAGACATCATAGACTTACCAAAGGGATGGAAGGGACCCCAGATCCCATCGAATCCAGTCCCCTCATTTTACAGTTGAGGAAACTGTGGCTGAGAGAAAGTCAATGACTCGTAGAAAGTCACACAGCAAGTAGCAGAAACAGAATCTGAATTCAGGTCTTCTGACCCCAAATCCAGCCTTCTTTTCACTGCACCATGGTATCTCCATTATGAGGTAACCAAGAAGAAAGAACTAGGTAACCTGACAACTGTCTTTTGTTCATTGGTGTTGTTACTTCCTTCTCTTCCTCTGATGTATCTCATGAGTACTCAGTGGAAAAACTCTAAACCCCCCCCCCCCCAAAGAAGGAGGGTGGGGTCTTTCAAAGGGATATCAGAGAAGGAAAGAAGTTATTTTCTCTCTTGTAGGAAAATGGATGTTTGGAGCACCCAGGTCAGAGTGAGAGAAAAATGGTAGATGGTACCCGCAAGGGATTCAGGGACTGGGGAGGTAGAAGGGGTGAAAGGAGAGAAGAGGGGAGAGAGAGAAGGAAAGAGGAGGAGAGAGAGACAGACAGACGGAAAGACAGAGACAGAGAGATGACAGAGAGAGAAAGAGAGGAGAGAGGAAGAGAAGAAAGAGACAGACAGACAGAAAGATGAGAGACAGGGAGACATCAGTGGGCACCCAGTACCAAGGTAGGTAGTGCACATTTAATGTTTCCAGGGCATCACAGCTCAATATCTCCATACATAAATAGACAGACAACTTCTTGCCCACTTATATTAGGGGGAATAAGAAAATGGATGTACAAAAGCTTAGAAAGTGCTTTTTGGAGACTCCAGTGAAAGGGGGCATGGGACCACATACCAGCACTTAGAGTGTATTTTGTGAAAATGGACCAACTTCCTTTTGAACCTCTCTCCCACCCCCAAGGCTGGCTAATGTGATAGCTCACCTGGGCATCCATTTATTTATTTTATCTCTTCCTTCAATTCTTACAATTAGAGCCTTCCCAGAAGGGCCTCAGGGCACACGCTGCACACTAAAACGGTAATTAAAATAGATAAACTGGTACAAAGCCACAATGAAAACAGGCAGTCAATGGGGCTGTGTATTAAGAATTATCTACCTGAAAACCTGAAAATGCCACTTTGTTGCTGCTGAAGATGTATTCATCCAGTTCTACGGCAGATCTGGGCCTTCCAAAAATTCATAAATGGAAGAAAAAATCTCTCGGTTTGGATGACCTTATTTGCAAAATGGTTCTTTTTCAGACCCTTCCCATTTCATGTTTTTTAAGTGGGGGGGAGGGGAAAAGAGAACATGGGAATGATTTCTTTGGTGTGGGGAACTCCTGATATACAAACTTCCTCCCCAGAGCAGATGACCAATTTTTATGTAGCCTATGGTCTTAGAGAGTCACCTAAGACACTGAGTGATTACATAACTTTGCCAAGTTTGCACATCTAGTATACATCAGGGGCAGGTCCTAATCCCAAGGCCAGCCCTGGCCACCACATCTGGCCACCTCTTCCCCCAGTTAAAGCCCAACATTTTACAGAGCAGGGAACGCTTTCCTTAAACAACTTCCTAACATTTTAAAGAATTTGCCAAAAGGATTACAAAGAATCCAAAAATATTCCAGTTTTTCAAAAGACTATAACTGAATTCCATAAAAGTGGTTTAGAGTGTTTAAATGGCAGTGGGACATTTTTAAGCCTGGGAAGCAATCACAGAATCATAACTGTGAAGAAGTCATTCGCTTTTACCAGGGAATCTCATGTTCATCAAACTCCCCAGGAAAATAGAGCTCCCAGGGTGCTGTGTTCTCTTCCAGCCTGTCATCACATTCTCAATAAGCAACCCTCTGTTAGTTCCTCCTAATTGACCTTGCCAAGTCCCCATTCACTTACCAGTGCTAATAAAGGTTACCTTTAGAATGTGATTTTAAAAAATGAGAATTTGCATGTTTAGCAGGCAATTTGCAAAAGCTAATAACACTGCCATTGTCAATTAAAAAACACATAAGAGGTTAGTGTGCATTATAGATTGGAGTGCTAGAAATATATTCCCTATTAAATGAATGTGTGCAAACGTCTAGCTAACTGGCTGGCACATCATTCTTTTTAACAATTCATTTGGTCTTTTCAGAAATGGGTTGGATTTTGTTATTTTGTGACATCATCACTTGAAATCTGGCTTAGGCTAAAATAGATAAGAGGAAAAAATCGAATGAAAAGTAGAATGTAGTTACTTAAATCTTTGATTATAGGCAGATATGGAAGACATATATAATATGGGAAATTTTGAGAAAAGGGTCATAATGAGTACATAGGTAATGACGACCTCTGGCTACAAAAAAGGGAAAAAAGATCTCAATTGCTTCTTCTGAGGATATGTGACAGAGTAGAAAGAATATTGAACTTGATGCCAAAATACCTGGGTTTGAATCCTTGTTCAGACACAATTATATGAACATGGGTAAGTCATTTTACCTCAGTGACCTTAGTTGAAAAATGGGGGCAATGACGCTTGTTCAATCTTCATCATGTCATTGTGAGGAAAAATCTTTGTGTACAATAAAGTACAATATAGCAGGAGTAATAAATAGTAGTAGTAGTGGTAGTAATAAACTAAATAAACTAAAAAAATAGGGGTGTTAGTAGTAGCAATAGTAGTGGCAATTGTAGTAGTAGTACTAACAGTAGTATATCCTCATCTTTTGTGAAATTAAGATAAGGAGTTCAGGGACAAGTCGCTATCACGTTTTTATATACAGGTGTGTGCACACATGTGTACATACATACACACAGACTATATGTAACATATTGTACATATATGTGTGCATATATATGCTGATAGATATTGCACAGCTGGACAAAACATCTGCTTCTTGTAACCGAATATAAATACTCTGATTTACGCTCATTCTCTCTTGATTTACTGAAAGTATCCTTGGTACAGGACAACAGGAGTGATATGAACTTTCTCTAGTTCCCACCTGATTCCACCACCTTTACTGTGTTTCTGTATTTTACTTTTTACTTTGTGAATCTTGGAAACTATTAGAATTTGATGTGGCAACATCTGTTGAGAACATCGTTCATGAGTTTTTGTAGACATTATTATGTCCAGGAAGTTGTTCAGAGTTCGATCTGTAGTAAAGGTTTGGTTCCAGGACAGTTGTTGGCTGAAATGTTTCCTGGATATGCTAAGGTCTATATTTATATTGCAGGCATTTGTTGTTTCTCAGATTTTGAAGGATAGTGAGCTTCTGTTTTATAATTCTAACCATGCTTGGCTTTCAGTAGGTACTAAATCTTTGCAGTGAGAATGGATATGTTGTACTGTTTCTGGTGCTACTTTGTATAATCAGCTTTGGGCACTAAATCTAGGTTCCTTGAGGAAAACGTTTTTGTAATTTCTGATAGAGATAACCTGGTTATGAATTACTGTCATAAACCCTTCTATTTCTATCAACAAATCCACATGGCTCAGCCATTCATTCACTGTTTCTTTGCCAACATTTTGTTAGCTGATTTCATGAGAATGTTGCCCATTCAGGGCCATTCTTGGATCTTAGCTATTTTATAGGTTGCATCCAGCAGGTCAACTGCTTTTGGTTACATTTTTTAAAATTCAGTATTGTGTACTTATTATCAGATTTTACTATTTCTTGGTGAAGTGTTCACTGTCTGCTTTTTCCAAAATTATTTCTGTTCATTTTGTTTACCTGTCAAATGCTCTGAAAATGTTTATTAATCCTCTTTCTCTTTTTTTAGTGAGGAAGTATTCATTTTTCTGTGGCCTTAGGATAATGAGCAGGGATTTTTTGTGGTTGTTACTATTGTATGGTCTTTTGTTGGGGCAGCTAGATGGTGTAGTGGATACAACACCAGTGCAGGAGTCAGGAGGACCTGAGTTCAAATCTCACCTTAGACACTTGACACTCACTAGCTGTGTGACCTTGGGCAAGTAACTTAACCCCAGTTGCCTTATCCTGGGTCATCTCCAATCATCCTGACGAATATCTGGTCACTGGATTCAGATGACACTGGAGGAGAAGTGAGGCTGGTGACCTGCACAGACCTCTCTCACTCAAAACAAAGTCAAATGCAAGTCATGTCATTATTTCTCTGATGACATGGTCTTCTTCGGCAACCAAGGACAAATGCGCACACAGTCTTTTGTTAGGATATTTGCCAAATCTGTTATGGCCCATTTCCTAGACCCCCAAATGTTATTTATATAATATATATATGTCAATTACCTTAAACATGTTCTTCCCATTTACTTTGATTTCAAGAGTGTTTTAACCATCCATCACAACGGCTTATTATTATAACTGTGGCCATTGCTTTGGTCTTGACCTATGATTTCATTGTGGGGTACTCCATACCCCAAACTGCTCTAGAAGGCAATGTTTGCTTTCATGTATCAAAATATCATGAAAATGATGAAGATTTGTCGATTTTTTCTCTTAAATTGATATGAAATGTTGGATCTCATAGAATTAGTAGCCAAAGTCAGAGATACTCAAAGTACAAAATCTAGAGATTCCTAAATGAACTGACTAGGGTGCCACAGAGCTGATCCACAGGTTCCATTTTAAAATAGTCATAGAAGTGTATATATTCTCCCTGAGAAGGGAGGGCTAGCCAAAAGAACTAGCCCTATATCATTGACACCCTAGCACAGATTCTTTTACCAAATTATCTATTTGTCTCTTTAAAAAGGAGCGAACAGTGTCTCAAGGAAATGGAACTAAGAATATGTAAATTTAGAAAGGAGTAGGGTTTGGGTGGTAGAGAAGATTGAGTTTAGTCAAGAATATAAGGCTCAGTTTTCTTCATTGTAGGATGGTGGTTGGTGAGGGGGCCAGTGAAGCTTAGGTCTGACCATGTCATCTCTCTCAAAAAACTTCAGTGCCTTCCTATTACTCCCAGGATCAAACATAAAATGCCCAGTTTGGCATTTAAAGCACTTCACAAACTGGGTCCTTCCAACCTCTCCAGTCTTCTTCCATTTTACTTTCCCTCTCTAAGATCCAGCTACACCATCCAACATGTTCTTCACACCTAACACTCCACCTACCTACTTGGTACCTTTGTACCTGTGCCCCATACCTGGGATGATTTCCCCCTCATTTGTGCTCTTAGTTTTCCTGGCTTCCTTCAAAACTCAGCTCAAATCCCACCTTCTAGGGGAGATGTTTCCTATTTCCCCGCCCCCAACTCCCATGCCGTCCAAGGTTACCTTGCATTCTCCCTATATAGAAGAAAGAGAGAATGAGATAGAGACAGAGAGAGAGAAGGAGGAGGAAGAAAAGGAAGGAAGGAAGGAGGGAAAGAAGGAAGGGAGGGAGGAAGGGAGGAAGGAAAGAAGGGGAAGAAGAGAAGGAGGGAGGAAAAATATACCCAATTATTTCCATATTGTTTTTCCTTATTTGAATTTGAGCTCCTTGAAAACAGACTGTTTTTGCCTTTCTCTGTATCCCCAAGGCTTAGCCTAGTTCCTGTGATGTAATCAAGTGTTTAATAAATGCCTGTTGAATGAATGAATAAATGAATGAATCCTGGCCACCTGTGGGTGAGAGACAGAGAAAAGAATGGTGTAGATGAAAGAAGAGCAAGAAACCCTGTGCTAGGGGTCAAAAAATGTAACTTCTCCCCCAGCTTACAGCAGGCACTATATCACATCACTTTCTGAGTCTCACTTTCCTCACATGAACATGGAAACAGTCCCTGTTTACCCTGTCTACATGGACTTTTTATGAGAATCAAATGAAATAATGTATGTAAAGTGCATTTTAACCATAAAGTGCTATATAAATGTCAGCTATTACTACTATTGATCTCTTTAGGGCCGCCAATCCCTTAGGTATGAAGTGTTTACCTGCAAATAAAAATCAAATAAACTCTTAGAAGGTGTCAGTAAATTTCCCCTTTATTTCTCAAGCAGTCACCCTAACTTAATTACCCTTTTCCTCCTGTAAAAGTAAGCACAATTTGATTGTGTCTTCAGTATGCAGAGGGTAAAACTAACTTGCATAGATTAATTTAGATCCTCTAGAAAGCTCTCAGGGCAGCCTGGCATAATGGCTAGAAGGCTGCTTTGGGAGGCAGGAAAATGTGGATTCATGTCCCATCTTCCATACATAGGAGCTGTGTGACCAAAGCAAGGTCCTTAACTTTCCGGCACTGCCAGGTAACTCCCTTAGGCTAGAAATAGTAGTGGTGTTAATCTGCACTGATGGAGGGAGTTTCCTCACCAGAAATTCCTTATGCCCATGAAATTACAAATCTCATTAAAGAAAAAACGAAAAAAAAACAGGCATCAGGGAAGGGCAGATTAGGCTTAAATTAAAAATCTGAGTTCCTTAAGGAAAAACTGAGCCATAAAGAATATTCTAGCATGACTCTTCTCCTCCCACTGAACACAAACCTACTCTAGCAAAAGGTCATCTCCTTCAAAATTGGATCCCTCTCACTTTTTAAGGTGTATTCCCTGTGCTTAGCACAGTGCTTGGCACATTGTAAATTGTTATTCATTCATTTTGTTCTCCACTGTTAGTATTACTACCTTCGCTCATCACCCTGGTTCCAGGTCCTCCACTTCACTCATCCCAGAGCCTGGGTAAGACCCCTGAGCTCCCCATTGATCAGCCAGTCACCTTCTGCCTCTGTGTCATCCCCTCCAAACATTATTAAGCAGCAAAGATGAGTGGTATGCCCTATGCCAGAGAAGTACAGGATTGGCTCAAAGTTCAGTTGGCCAGGTAAAATAGAAGCACATTTTACAGGAAGATGGCATGAGAAGATGGTGCATGCCATAGTGCCAAGTGAGGAGCAGAGACTTAATGCTAGAAGGGGCATCACCCCAGCATCAGAGAATCACTAAGAGATCATAGGAAGCCTTGTTCTGGTCCCAGCCTTGATGTAACTTCAGTGTAGAATGAAGAGGACCTGAGTTCAAATGCTGTTCTCTATACCTAGTGCTTCTTCTCCATGTGACTTCAGATTTATTCTCCTGGGCCTCAGTTTACTTCCTTGGAAATGGGAAGGGATTACACTGGATGGCCTTTCTAAATCTTCCATCATCTGACTTGGATTCAAATCATGGTTTTCTCATTTGCTCTTTGTGTGACTTTGGGCACATCATGCATCATTCTGGATCATAGTTCCCTCATTTATGAAACAAGGGGGTTCTAAGCTCTCTTCTAGTTCTAAATCTATGATATTATCCTCCAATACACATACACATTCTCTCTCTCTCTCTCTCTCTCTCTCTCTCTCTCTCTCTCTCCCTCCCACCCAGCTTCATCACCACTACTTGTATAAAATTCTAGTCTTCTAAGATGGGCCCTTGGCCATATTTTTTTTTTAAATCTTCACACCCTTCCCTGTTCCTACACAACCCACTAACTGCTCCGTAGGAAGAGCTGAGTCATCTCTCCTTGGATGAGAAGTTGCAGTCCCCAGAGCAGCCGCCACCACCCTCCTCCCCTCCAGCATCAGCATGACAGGTAATAGGATGAATTTCCACCCCCAATGGATCCATGATGGTTATAAACTGCTATGGACCTGTTTAATTGTTTTTGCCTGTATAAGCACATTTTGCTCCATCCATTTGTCAAGCTGAAGGAAGGTTGTTTTATAAAAGGGGATTTAATTAAGTGTTTTTGTCCCAGCCTAGCTTTTTGTTTCCGCATCTGCATTACACTTGTGTCATATTTCCCCTGGAGGGCAGGAAAACAATTTTGTGAAAATGAAAGATCCATTGATTTACTATTGAAAAAAGGAAATGCCAAGCCAACCATTCTCTATAATCTTCTAGTGACCACTGGGAGGGGTGAGGAGAGGGGAGAGGAGAGAGCTAAGCCTTTACCTCCAAGTCAGCGTGTTTCACGGCACACCTGGTTCTCTGTAGTTTTGTACATTTCATGCTGCGTTGTTTATGGCTCCACTTCTGATTGGAATTATTTCGTGAACAGTCTTAAAAGGTTATTTCTCACTAAGCAGAATAGATGTTGGTGATGAGAAAAGTTCTTTATTGATTTTCTCTTATAGGTGAAATTGCTCGGGTACAGGGGGAGGGGTTGTCAGTGCAAAGACATAGTAAGTAAGATGCCTCCTGGTTTAACCAAGAAAAATTCCCTGAGTTCCGTTTGGAGGTGACCTACTTTCCAGCCTGTTGAGCTGCCTCAGGTCCCGTGTGCTCTTCCATTGGAGATCAAGCTGTCTTCTGGGTTAACGCCTTGTAGATATTTAGCTCAATTCAATCCACCAAAAACTCTGATGGAGCGAGATGTAATGAATGTTCCTGGGAAGCCAATTTCCAAAGCCCTCCTGCCGGTACACTCCAATACTTGAGTCCTTCATCTGCTCCAGGAGTCAGGATTTCCTGGCAACAGCCCTCAGGTGGCCAGTGACAGGGATGAGTGATCTGCTCCAGAGGCTCCCAGCCTCCTTCTGAGTGGTAAGCCTCATAGAGGGAAGGCTGATGGAGAGGTCCCCAGGTAGTTGCTTTGAGAAGGGGCACCCTAAGGAACTGGGGAGGGAAAGGGCCCATCCTGTATGATGGAGGGCAGAATTCAATAACAAGGACGAATGGTGTGTTGGGTATGGATTTATCTTGGTTCACTGGATTATACCAATGGCAGAGAGGCAGAAACATGGTCCTGACTCTGGAATTTGAGAAGAGGGTTCAAATCCCATCTCTGAAGGTCATTACTTTCATGATCTTGGACAAATCCCTTTACACATGCCTCCAAGCCTTAGTTTCTTCATCTGTGAAATGAGCAGATTGGATAAGATGGTCTTTGCCATCCTTTCCAATTCCAGATCTGTGAGCTATTTGGAAAGCATTTAGAATTGGGAGGCAGGGTGCCTGGTTCAAGGCCAGGAACTTTTAAAAAGTCCCTACCCCTCTAGGGACCTCAGTTTCTTCATTTATAAAATAAGCAAGTTCATTTGGTAATGTATGAAGTGCCTACTACATACAAGTTAACATACTAGGGGATACAAAGACAAAGCCAAAATACAGTCCCTATCCCTGGGGAACTTGTCTTCTACTTAGAAGAGAAAACACAAATGAAAAAATAAGAAATTAAGGAAAGAGAGCACTAATTACTAAGGAGATTAGGACAGTCTTCCCAGAGGAGGTGGTACCTAAGCAGATGTTGAAGAAAGCTCAAAGGGAAAGGACCATGAACACAGACAGACACAGGGTCTGAGTTCTAATCTCCCACTAATCATCACAGTCACTTAGAGGACAACCATTTAAAGTTACAGATTAGACTAGATGGTCTCTTCAGTCCTGCAGAAACCTGATTATCTATAATTGTATAATGTATGTGCACACCTCACCTAAATAGCAGACAGTAGAAGAATCAACAGTTCGGTGTGACAAAGGATTACTTGTTAAAACACTCTTGCTTGACTCCAGCTTCTTCTCAGCCTGTCCATTCATTTCCACAGGAAAAAGGCTCTTCTCTCTCTCTCTCTTCTGCTCCCTCTCCTTCTCCTTCTCTCACCCCTCTGTCTCTGTCTCTCTCTGTCTTTGCCTCTATCTCTCTTTTTCTCTCTCTTTCTCTCCCTCTCTCTCTCCTACACACACACACACACACACACACACACACACACACACACACACTCCCTCCCTTGAGAATCTGTAGTTGGTTGGCAAGATATCTGTTACACTTAATTAGCAACAAATTAAAGCCTAGGAAAAGGAAATCTTTTATTTTCTCATTTGACTAAGAACCAGGGCAGCCACGGTTTTAGTGCTATTGAGTTCTATTTTCTTCTCACATCTTTACAATAAAAAGGTTAGGGTGGAGAGGGAGGGTTTCTATGCTTCTCAGGTTTCACAAATCATTTTATTGAAGTAGAGGAGGCCAGCTGAAATAGGACAGTAACTTAACAGTTCTTTTGTTGAAGGAGTGGACAAGTTGTAACTTGAGGCTGCTTAGATGGCTCTGGAGGAAAAGTGAGGCTGGTGACCTTGCACAGCACTCCCTCACTCAAAACAAAGTCAAGTGCAAGTCATGTCATCATTTCTCTGATGGCATGGTCTTCTTCGGCAATGAAGGATGAACACAATGATCTGTGAGTAGATGCAGCTGCCTGAATGGGGACCCAGCTAGCTGGATAAGTCAGCGCCTCCTCTCCTGTCTATCTCCCCCTCCCCTTCCCTCTTCTTTACAAAGGAAGGTAAATTTGGATGCCCAGAAGAAGCCCAGTTAACTTGGGGTTTACTAGTTAAATTCCTTTCTTTTCCTCTTTCCTTCCCTTTCCTCTTTTCTTCCCTTCCTTTCCTCTTTCCTTCCCTTCCCTGAATGGAAGGGATGACCACTCTGAACTTCAGTTTCATCATCTGTAAAACCATTGTTGTTCAGTCATGTCTGACTCTTCATGATTCCATTTGGGGTTTTCTTGGCAAAGAACCTAGAATGGTTTGCATTTCCTTCTCCAGTTAATTTTACAGATGAGGAAACTAAGGAAAATTGGGTTAAGTGACTTGCCCAGGGTCGTCAAATAGCTAATAAGTATCTGAGGCCAGATTTTCCCTAAGGAAAATGGGTCTTCCTGATCCCAGGCCTGACACTCTATCCACTATAGCACCATCTAGAAAATGAGACCCTTTCTAACTCTTGCTCTATGATCCTATGGACTTGTGCCCAGCGGTTTTTCCAGGATGTGATAGAAGAAAAATGCAGGGAGCTTGTCATACAGTCAACCCTACAGTCATGGGCAGAGAACTCTACCAGCTACTAGAGGAGACTTAGCTTCTGCCTTCACTGTGAGTCACAGTGTGGCACCATCCTCCCTTCTTCCTATTGCTAGAAGACTGCAGATCTTGTATCAGTAGAGGGGGGATGGGTTATGGAGATGTTTTCCTCTTTCTGTTTTTTGTTTCCCTGAAAAGACAAGCTGCATTTTTGCCAAACATTTCAAATCCACCCCCTGAGCCTGGCAAAAGAAGGAAACTAGTATATAACTGCTTTTGTTTTTTAAACTTACTCTGATACATCTTTGGATTAAAGAGCCATTTGGACAATGTACAAAGAAGCATGGAACCTTAAACAACAAAAGGATCAAATTTACTCAGACCATTATAGAGGTGTCAAAGGGAAGGTGTTTGCTCCTGGTTTGAACCAAATTAAAGTATAATTGGGAAATGTTTGACAAAATAAATAAAGACACAGATAATGTTAATTTATGGTTTTTTAAGACAACATTTGGGTAGCAGGGATCTGTTTCTAATTGAACTTGATGCTGCTGGACTTAGACAAGGAAGAGCTACATTTAGAGTCCCCCTCTAATCCTTCCTAGCTATGAGACCTGGAGGAGTCAGCTAAATTCCCTGGGTGTCTGTTTCCTCATCTGTAAAATTAGGGAATTGAATCTGATGACTTGTAAGTATTTTCTAGCTCTAAATCTTAAATCCTATGATCCTTTGATCCATTTGCTACCTGCTGCTTTATTCCTAAAATAGGAAAGGGAAGGATTAGGCACATAAAATGTCAATAAACAGGCCGTGGCTCTTCATGTTGGCAAAAGTGAACCCAAGGGACCTGGTTGCTACAGCCAAAGGCCTAATTTTTCCCTACTCTTTCTCTTTGGATCCCTAACTCCCTCCAAGGCTCAGGACCAATGCCCCTGAATGTATGGGCCCTTTCTTAATCCTGCCAATTGGCCGTCCTCTCCTCTCCCCTTTATATTGTCTTGCCTACTTCTTATTTACTCATCTGTGTAAATATTTGTGGGATCATCGACTCAGAGGCAGAAGGGAAGGTTGATGTCTTTGAATCTAACTTTTGTGTTTTATAGTTGTGGATGCCTGAAGAGATGAACTCTTTTGCCCCAGGTGACATAGAAAGTAGGTGCCAAAACTGGAATTTAAACCCAGGTCTGAGATGTCCACTGCAGTGATCTTTCCACCACGGCATGCTATCTCTCTGAGTATCACTAGTTAAATACGAGCTCTCTGGGGCTGCCATGCATGCTTTTGTTTTTGCGGTAATAGAGGTAGCGATACTTATGATGACTGTAATAGAAGAAGACGAACTCCCATCCCAGGACCCCTTGGCAACAATGCTTGGACCATCTCTCTTTGGACCCCCTCCAAAGAGGAGAGCAGGGATATAACAGTGACGATAACGACAGTGAAAGCAACCAACGCGAAAACAAGCCTTGACCCGTATTGCTTCATTTGAACTTCAGAGCAATCCTGAGAAGAGAATGCGTGTATTACCCCATTTTACCAATGAGGAAACTGAGGTCCAAAGTGGTTCAGGGACTAGTCCAGGGTCACCTGGTATTTGAGGCAGGATTCATTCAGATCTTCCTGCATCTAAGCCCAATACTCTACCCACTCTGTCATGTACCTGCCACCATGCCTTACGTGTGCTGTGGTTGCTGCTGTTCAGCCATTTCAGTCATGGCCAACTCTTCATGTCCCCCTTTGGGGTTTTCTTGGCAAAAGATGCTGGAGTGGTTTTGACATTTCCTTCTCCAGCTCATTTTACAGAGGAGGAAACTAAGGTAAACAGGGTTAAGTGACTTGCCCAGGGTCACCTAGTTAGTAAGTGTAGCTGTGTACGTAGTTAGTACTAAAAATGCTTGTTGAGTTGAATTCATTTGAATTGAACCCTGAAAATAAGATAAATGCATTAAAGGAATGTTAGACCCAAACCGTAACTAATGGCAACCAGGCCGTGAGAGGCCTTGGAGTTCTTGAGCAGCATAGAAATGACAGAGATGAGCACTTAAATCACCAAGAAGAGTTAAGATAGGAAGCTAACAGATGACCTCCTTCTTCTCCTAACAGCCGAAACCAGAGTAAACTTCTTCCAGGTCCTGCTGTAGCCCACCCTCTCCCTTGTCCTTACTCTCTTGGAGTAGTTTCATAATATACTAGAGCATGAGTCAGAAACCTGTGGTCTCAAGGTCACATAGGGCCCTATAGGTTCTCAAGTGCAGCAGCCACACTTGAGAACCTAGAGCCTCAAGGCTTCAGGTTCCCCATCCCTGTTAGAGGCTCCATCCATGGAGGCTTGGAAAATTGATTTGAAAGCATTGTTTGGGCCTTCACACATACACACACACACACACACACACACACACACACACACACACACCTTGCATAGGTTGTTTTACTCTGGTAGAAATAACAACTAGTGATTAATTAAACAATTTACATTCACTTTTGGTCAGCAGAATCTTCCATGCTTCTTCAAGCCTACTCTCATTAAGTTTTCAGAGTAACTTCTTTTGTTTCCATTAGACTATATATCTCCTCCATGTTGGTTGTTTTCTTTTCTTTAAAGGAGTGGTGGAGAGAATATTTCTTTCAGTCTTGAAAAGGGCTGGGGTGGGGAGGGAAGATAAAAAGCTAAAACATTCAGGTTCATCCACTACTACTAAATTATTTTCAGAGATGACATGATCTTTGATGTGTGCTGCTGTTTAAGTATTACTGGGGCAGACAGGTCCCTTTTCTGCACATCAGCCCCTTTCTGCTTCCCTTCTGAGCTTGAAAAGGTTAAGAGAAGCCCAGCCTTTTATGATATTAGTAGATTGCAACTAGTTTGGCAAATGCTATAAATCAAGGGATAGTGTGAAATTGGACACTAAATGTATTGGACGTTATTATAAAAAGAGAAATTGGATAATTTCCACTCATTTCTATCTGAAAATGAAAAACTGCCAGGGTAATGAATCTCCCTGAACTACTGAAAAGCCCATCAGTTACAAAGTACTCTTCCATTAAGCAGATAAGGAAAATGCTCATGGTCATCACTCTCCATATCTTTTGAAATGATGGTAAACAAAATGTTAGCATGTTTAGGTGAGTCAGCTCTTCCTCTGAAGGAAAGGAGGGCCCTGTTTGTAGCAGCATTTCTATTCTGATATGTTGGCTTAGAGAAGAAAAAATGTATTTTGTAGCAGTTAAATGTATTTTCCAACAAAATCGCAATTGACTTACAAAGAATGAATCCAAAGACCAAATGAAACCAGACCCAATCCAAAGAGATTTAGGGAAAGGAAGCGCTCAATAGAGAGTTATTCAAAATTTTCTCTTTCATAAATAAGTTTAAAGAAAGGGGAAAATTCCAATTATTACTTTATATCACATGACTCTAGCAAAGTCCTAATGAAATCAGTCAGTGTGATTGATGATGTGTGTATACATATACATATATATGCATACGTGTGCATGTATATGTACACACACCCATGTGTACATCCAGAGCCTGGTGTGTGTATACACATATATGTATACATATATATGTGTGTGTGTATATACACACAAACTCATGTGTATAACCAGATCAGACATACATATATACACTCATGTGTGTACACACACATGTATATAAATGTGTGTGTGTGTATATACACATATAGCCATATGTATATCCAAATTCAAAGTAAGCTCTGGGAGAAAGCAAGCAGATGAAGTCAAGTTTGTCTTGGAAACTTCTCTCCAGCAGTTCCTGAATCAGGAGAGGATTTGACAAACTCATTTGCAATAGATGTAAATGATATCTTAGGATTAATGTATTCCCTTTCCTGGAACTATTTCCATTTTACTAGAAGGTCATGGAAAGTCTCTGTTTGCCTCAAGTCATAGGAAGGTGATTCAGGAACCAAGGAATCCAAAAGGAGAAGTACACCTGCCATACACAGAGGTAGTAAAAGGAGCCTTAGTCATTATAATCAGAATCCTTGAGTTCCAGCCCCTCCTCTGACATGTATTGAACCCATGACCATATATGAGTTTCTTCAATTCTCTGAAACACAGTTTTCTCATCTGTAAATTGAGAAGAAAACTACCACGCTCCCAGATTTGCTGGGAAGTATATACTTCTCAAACATTGAAGTGCTGTATAAATAGAGATTGTTTTATTTTTAGTTCTCAAGCACTCCTGGCTCTCTAGAATACCTACATCCATTGTTAAGACAGATACTGATGAGTTAATAGTGGATAGTATCTCCTCTGACTGTCCTAATCTCTCTAACAGTCCTACATGTTTATCACAAACCAAGCACATATTTTATATTTTGAGCCCCCATCCATGTCACAAAGAGTAATCACTTTGTGAACAATATGGTGAGGATTCCCCGTAGGGATCTGACTAACCTGTGTTCTCCAGCCTTGCCAGCTAAAAACATGTGATATAGGGGTCCGTATCTATAGCCTACTACCTCTCTACCAAGGTGGAAAGTATACTTCAACTTCAGTCCTGAAGTCACAATAGAAGGCTCTGTTTTTAAATTAAGTTATTTTTTTCAATGAACAAAACTAATTTTTTTTCTCCCTCCCACTACCCCAAGAGAAAAAAGAAAAAAAAAAAATATATATATATATATATAAAAGAAAACTTTTGCAACAAATGTGTGTTGTTGTTCAGTCATTTCACTATCCAATGCTCAATGACCCCATTTAGGATTTTCTTGGCAAAGATAGTAGAATGGTTTGTCATTTCCTTCTCTGGCTCATTTTACAGATAGGGAAACTGAGGCAAACAGAACTAAGTCCCTTGCACAGTGTTATACCATTTCTAAAGTTAGATTTGAACTCAGGTCTTCCTAATTCTAGGCCTGGCACTTTAACCACACCACCACCTACCTGACCTCAACAAATATGTATAGATAAGCAAAACAAATCCAACATTATATATGTCCTAAAAAAAAGTCTCATTCTGTACCCTGGTGGACCCTGGTTTTTAAGAAAAAGAAGGTGTGAGTATTTTAATAGGCAATTTCTTACTCTGATTATAAATCGGGACCAAAATTGAAAGTTTTCATAGTTGACCAATTGTGGCCTCTTTTATTCTAATGGCCCTATAATATGGACTAAATATAAAAAAGTTGATTAAAACATATCTTTAATAGCTTATACCTTGTGTTACTACATGTGCCTGTAACAGCTAGTAAACAGCTAATTACACTATAACATGGGTTTTTTAAATTGTTAATTATAATAAAAGAAAGACACAGCCCAACAATAAATTTGCAAGTCGGTACATCTGGAGATTCAAATGAGAAAATTACCTCTTGTCTCAGCAAGGAAGTAATTGATTTCTATGCACTTAAAGATATAATACCAGTGGCTGCCTGTTTTGTTTTTCTTCTTTCAAAGAGCTGACACCATTATGTCACTTATATAAATGGAATCTTGAAGGTGCATCTAAAGCTCTCTCTGCCTTTCCACAAAGCTTGGTTCCTTATGGTAGAAATGGGGACATATACCACAGATAGAAAATATTCCTGAGTCTGATTTACAGCTCAGGTCATAGACAGAGTTTTTCCCTTTTATTTAGTTATTCTTTAGGAAGTTGGGCTGTCCTGTTTTTCCATTTCAGTGATGCTCATACAAGTCTTTTAAAATAAAATAAATAATCACCCTGTCAAAAGAGGGAGCGGGGAAGGTTTTGGTAGAGGGCCATCTGTTATCCCCATTATTAGAAGTTAACTGAAAGGAAACTCAATGGAATTGGTAGAGATGAAAAAAGAATTATGCATGGAAAGATTCTTTGCTGTTGATCAGATTCTAGCTACCCCCATCCCCCACCTATCCCCACTGAATAGCTCCCTGTATTGGAGTATTATATGAAGTATCCTAAAGGCAAGAAAGGGATGAATTCAAAGAATCGACATGAAAGTGAATTCTGGGTTGTCTTTCCAACCATGAAATTTCTGTAATTTAATTAAAAGATCCATTTTAATGGAATTATCTCCTCCCCAATAGTGCACAGAGTATAATCCATTAGAGTAGACCATAAATGATATTTATAAAAAGTAGTTAATAGTCATCTTGTCAGTCTAATAATCACTTACTCTTCACTACGATGTCTCTGAAGTATTTCTGAAACAATGTAGCTGTTGAGTAAGAATGATTTGCATGCCATCCTATTATAAATGAATCTTAGACAACAAGAAAATCTCTGCTTATCTGACTGAAATGTAATGTCTTGAACAATTCAAGGTCCATAGCTTCTAGCCAGGCAAGCATCATGCCCCATCTTCCTAGACAGTTGTCCTACAAGAGGAATGTAGTTTCAGGGAGCACCTCCTGCTTGCAATCTGCAACTCAATTTCAATGACTTTGAAATTCTAGAACCCAGGAGGGAAGCACTGAGACTAGAAACTCCCATTTCTCAGGATCCAGTTTAAGGCTCAGTAAAAAAAAAATAATAATCTCAAAAGAGACAGCCAGGGAATTGAGGTCTCGCTGTCTCACTCTCCATAGCTTTGTATTATTACAGAACGAGAGTTCTTCAGCAGAGAACCCCTCTCGCCAGTCACAGGGACCAGTCCCAGTCTGATGCTTTGGAAGTACTTAAAGACTTACATAAAAGAAATAAGCTGATCAATGAATACTGAATGTAATGAACCTTTGTTTAGCATGTTTTAACTGATTGAAGGGAAGGATTATGGTTCAACTTGAGATCTCTACGTGAAAAAGGATGGGGCTCTAGGAAGAAGGGAAATGGATAAAGATGTCACACAAAGGGAGGGACCAGTTGGACATATCTAGCATAGACAGAAGGTATCAGGTATAGGGGATTCTATACCTGGGGCAGGAAGATTCAGAGTTCAAGCCTCACCTTAGACACTTAATGGCTGTGTGACCCTGAGCAAGCCATCTGATACTGTTTGCCTCAATTCTTCATCTACAAAATGAGCTGGAGAAGGAAATGGCAAACCACTCCAGTATCTCTGCCAAGAAAACCTCCAATTCAGGCCACAGAGTTGGACCCAATAGAAAAATGCCTGAACAACAAATAGCTAGAAAGGGAGGATCTGGAAGAGGAGGAGGAGGCATGTCTGATGAAAATCTGTCATGAGAAAAGGCTATATGAAACAAAAAAGAAATTGAAAAGGCTAAGTTCAAATAAAACCCAGGAAAGAAAAAAACCACTGGCCTATATATCAAGAGACCAACTTAATCCAAGCTTTGTCATAGCTACATGACAGTCAAATAATTTCACGTAATTGGTAAAGAAATATATGTGTGTGTATGTGTGTGTGTAGTGTGTGTGTAGTATGTATGTATGTGTGTGTGTATATATATACATATATATGTATAGTTGTGGTGGTTGTTGTATATAGATATATAATGAAGGTGTTAGACTAGATTAGTAGTTCCCACTTAGAAGGAGTTCTCAGTGATGATCCAATAGGTTGGGGCTAAAAATTCTTTTATGGTGCCCATAAATAACTGCAGAGTGTTAGGAGTAAATTACTCTGGGAGTTCACAGCACATTGTCGTCACCAGTCTTCTCCTCCTCCTTCTTCCTCTTCTTCTTTCTTCTCCTCCTCCTCCTCCTTCTTTCTTCTTCTCCTTCCTCCTGCTCTTCCTCCTCCTTCTTCCTCTTCCTCTTCTTCTTCCTCCTCCCCTTCTTTTTCCTCCTCTTCTCCTTCTCCTCCTCCTCTTTCTTCTTCTTCTTCTTCTTCTTCTTCTTCTTCTTCTTCTTCATTGTAGGTCCAAAAATGTTGTGACTAATGGACCTCTAGGGTGCCTTCCTAATTCTAGATCAGAGTGGCATTGAATACATGGTGTCTTCTACCCATAGTATTCCTCAACCATACAAAGTAGTGTGCTCAAAGATGAAAAGGAGTCAGATAATGAACCAGCGATAAATTCCACATAACCTAGTTCTCTTTCATATTCCCCTACCCCAACCTATACTTTGGTTTTTCATAGGAATTTGTGTTCAAAGGAAGACTTGAAATGGATTTGCTTTATTATGGTCTGCTACTTTTAGTTCTATAGGAAACAGAGGGAGGAACTAGGGTAAAGAAAGAAAAGAACTGACATTATTAAATGTATGAAATAGACCCATGCACATTTTGTTAGCCAGTGAATACTTGGGGTTCCAGAAAATACATGACTTATCTTCAATACCGTTCTAGGGGAAATACGGATAGATGTTATTTATGCTCTAGCAAAAACTGAGAAAAGCCAGCTCTGAGTTACTCAGGGTAATGACAGGAAGATATAGTATGAGTGCCCCCAAACCACAGGTAAATAACAGAATGGGCTTTCTTTTCATAGCAGTTATTAACATTTTCATTTAAACTGCTAATTAATCTATTACCTTTACAAATGTAGGGTCAGGGAACAAAGAAAAGAAAATGGAGTCTTAGTTGCTAGGAAGGGGAAAGAATCTAGTTTTCTTTCTTCATTATCACTGTATTATATCTTTAAAGATATAAAAGCAAACCTGTGTGAATAGCACTTAAACATGACTGTAACTAGCATAATCAACTTAAAAAAAAACCTCTTCAATATGATGTTGGTGTGGGAGTGATCTTTTGAATCTTATATAGGATTGGTCTTCCTTGAATTTCGTCTATTTTACAAGAAAAATGAATTTTCATACAAAAGAAAATTCCTAAGTTTTAGAACCTTTATGAAGGAAGTTTCATTTATCCTGAAGACATGACTTGTATTTCCTTGTCAAGTACTACCTTGATAACTGCTGCCAATAAGGACAAATACATGCCCAGACCACAAGTATATGCATTTATAACATGTGAGGAAGATGCTTGTCACTTCAGTAGCTCATGGCCCTTCTTTCCTTTGTGCCACCAAGGACAATGGATAACTGTGATCATGGAGATAATGGCCTATAAGGGGAAAGAGTGGGGTAGTAATTACATCAAAAAAAATTATGTAGCAGAAAGAGTAGGTTGCCCATCACTGGAGTCCTTCCAGCAAAAAAGTAGATAACTATTTTTCAGATGTTAATATATACAAGTATCCTATTCAATTATGGCAGGGATTCTTCACCTTCTTTGTGTCATGGTCCTCTTTATCAGTTGGGGCAATCCTATTGACCCCTTCTCAGAATAATGTTTTTAACTGTTTAAAATAAAATATGTAGGTTTGCCAAAGAAATCAATTATATTGAAATAAAGATGTATTTTTTTCTCATCTAAATTCACAGATCTTCTCAAATTTATCCACTTGTAATGCTAATAAGAAAGTTAAAGATCTTCCCCACCCATTAATGGGCTTGCCCATTAAGGGAAGTTTGATTAGGGAAGATTTGTAGGAAGACTCACACCTTTTGTTAGTTTTCTAATGAGGCACTAGTTCTCTAGGATTGTGATGTCCTCTGGCTCTAAAAAGTGTATAAAGACTCTGAGGTGAGGTTTTGCCTTGAGACTTGCTCTTTGAAAGTGTTTGTTTAGCCAGACTAGACTCTGGGCAGCCACTAAGGAGCCCCCTAGCTTTGAAAACCCAGATGTTGGGGCTTCTGTCTCTGGGACCTATGTATGTATGTAATAGTCAGACAGTTGGATCTCTGTGTTGATCTATGATGTTTATATTGCTTATGTCAGACAGTTGGAACCCATGTCTGTTGATTTTGATTTCTCTATGTTTTCTCTGAAGCTCAGGGTGCTGACTTATTCCCCCTGAACTAAGTGAATGATACATGTACTTGACTAAAGTGATTGTGAAACTCAAAAGTTTATTTCCTTTTAGAAAAGCAGATTTAAGAACCTGTACAACAGGTTCTCCTGTGTATGTTGGGGTCCTTGTTTTTACAGCTCTCCACCCAATTCTATCCATGGGCTCCAGGTGGACTAGCTGCCCTCTGGTGTCCTTTCCAAACTAGAGATTCCATGTGACTCTTCATAATACCTGGTGCCCCAAATCATATTAGGCATTAAATCCAAAGTCCAGTCCTTACACCATCCATACGTGGACTGCACACCTACCTCACCAAGATCAGTCATTCAGCTGGTCAATCAATAAACATGTATTAAGTGCTTATGATATGCCAATCCCCCAGCTGCTAGTAGTCTCCTCCCCTCAAAAATTACCTTGTGTATATTTAAATGTGTACATGCTACCTACCCTAATAATATGTAAATTCCTTGAAGATGAGAATAGTTGACAATTGTATCTTTGTACCCTAGTACAAATCTAACCTCAGACCACTTCATACAGGTTCTGCCACATTGTAGACATTTGCTGACTGGTGAATTGATTGATTTACCCATGGTCTGATTGCTAGTACATGTTAGAGGCAGGATTCAAACCCACATCTTCCTTCCCCCTAGACCACATCCAATCTACTTCTTGTAGCCCAGTGTCTGGGATGTGATAGGTGTCTAATAGGTTGTTCTTTAACACAGTAGGAAGAACATGGATAAGCTAGAGACCATCGAGCAGGGATGACCTTAGGAACATGCCATCTGAAAGGACTGGTTGACAGAGCTTGGGAAAATGAAGTGAGAGGAGAGAAAGCTTCTGAGAAGCAGGAAGAAGGTCCAACACCTGTCTGGGTTTTTAGAGTGAGGTCCTGTAGAATGTTTGTCACCTGTCAAACATTGCTGTGAAGAAGAGGAAATAGCCTTGTTTGGTTCAACCCCAGAGGGTAGAATTTGGAGCCAGGACTAAAAGAGGCAGCTTTGACTCAATGAAAGGAAAATTTCCCCAACATCTAAAGTTATATTAAAGTAAAACAGGCTGCCTTGAGAGGCAGTGGCTTCCCTTCCAATGGAGGCAGGAAAAAAATGAACTAAGCTTTAGTATGATCCTACTCTGTGCCAGGCACTGTGCTAAGCCCTTTGCAAATATTATCTCATTTACTCCTTAAAACAACTCTGGGAGGTGATTTTTCTTATTTTATAATTCTCATTTTTACAAAATTCTTATGTTTGCTGAAGTAAACAGAGGTTGAATTCACTCACCCAGGGTCATCATACAGCTAGGAAATGTTATTGACTACAGGTCTTCCTGACTCTGGGCCTAACTCTCTATGTACTGTGCATCCTAGCTACCTTCACCCAGTGAAGGCTGAGTGATTGTACTATACAGGGATTCTTAATGTTCTTTGTGTTGAGGACCTTTCTGGCAGGCTAGGGAAGCCTATGGACCTCTCTTCAGAATAATGTTTTTAACTGCATAAAATAAAGTAGATCAGATTGCAAAGGATAGCAATTATATTGAAATAGTTATCAGGGTTTGGTTTGGGTTTTTTTTTTTAGCCAGATTCATGGACCCCAGGTTAAGAATCCTTGGGAGAGATTCCTGGTTAGGTATGGCTTGGATGAGATGACTGCTGAAGTCTTGAATTCTGTGAATTAATCCCTAAAATTAAGGATGTTAATAAGCAAGGAAATAGCTTACTATGCATGGGCAGGGAGTGACCCATGAATTGTGGGAAGTGTCCCTAACTCAGCAATATCCTCTCAGGGAGAAGTTGACTAAGTCAAAAATTATTCATTCTTTTCAGTCCAATACAGGGTAAATTTTTTGAGAGCAGGGACTGACAGAGCCTAGTATAACACTTTGCACATAGTAGGTGCTTATTAAATGCCTGTTGAATAAATGACTAAACCAACCTACGATTAACGGACATGGGGACAGGGACAGGGAGCAGTGGGGAATCGGGCTTAATTAAATATATTTAGAAACAAGTAACTGAGCTTTCTTTTCCTGATTCAGATAAGTTTCCATATCACAATGTAAGCAAAGGCTAAATGGAACAGTTCCTCTGAGAACTCCAAAGAGCAAAGAAACTAGAAGTGTCAGTTAGCCCAGACTGAGCCTAGGCAGACAAAATAGCCTTCTCTTCATTGTGTCTCTATCATATCATCAAAATCGATTTTCTGCTTCTTCCTTGTCTTCCATTTTTAATCCTGACCTGACCTGACCACATGGGGAGCATTCTAGGACCCCCATTTTATTAGGGACATTGACAATATAGAACAATCCAGGGCAGGACAATCAGGGTGTTGTGGGGACTGGAAAATATGCTATGTAAGGGTTGGATCAAAAACCTGGAGGTGTGGACAATGATAACAGTCTTCAGATATTTCAAAGATCACAGATTTAGTTGGAAGGGATCTTCAAGGCCATTGTGTCTACCCCTTACAGAGGAGGAAATAGAAGCCTGAACTAGGCTAAGCAACTTGCCCAGTGTTAAATAAGTCTGGGGGCAGACCTCACACCCAGGTCTTTCTGACTTCAAGTCCAGAACTCTATCCACTACATTCTGTTTGGTAGCAGAAGGTGAAACTATGACTGGTAGACAAAAGTAAGGCAGATTTCTGTTCAACATAAGGAAAGACTTCCTAACAATTAGAACTAACCCCAAATGGACCGGCCTTCCCTGAGAACTAAATTAGTTTCCCAGGGCTCAAGGTCTTCAAGCAGAGGCTGGGGGAGACCACTTGACAGGAAAATAAACACGAATCATGACATAGGTAGGGGTTGCATGAAGTGACGTCTGATTACCCCAGTGGTTTTCTTATCTGCCTGGTGACAAATGATAAATTCTATATAGTGCTATGAGTGTCCCCCATCCTTGGATCTTCCCATTGCCTCCCCCTCTTTTCTCCAGTCTGTATCAGGGCCTGCCAGCCTTCTGTTCAGGGTTTGGGGAGATAGAGCCACCAGAAATGAATAGCGAGAGCTGTGTTGTGTTATAATGAGTTTCCACTGAAACTATCCCTGGCTTTTCTTGTTCCCTAGTGGGATGCCTCGCTCCCTTGCTAATCTGAGCCCTGCATTTTATGGCATCTATCAACAAAATGCTTCTTCCTAGATAACTGCATGAAATTTGTGTCCTGAGGTAACATTTTTTAAACGGCCCATTTGGTACAAGTCTTATATAAAGCCATAGCTCACTTAATGGGATATTTCTTAAGCTGGTCACCTTATGTTTTATTGACTCTCATATCCACTTAGGCCACTGCAAATCATATGTTCTCCACCCTCAAACTGAGTGGCTCTGCCTGACTCCGGTGCATATTAAAGCTGAGCCAAGGAGCGGTTCATCCATCCTACGCTGGCACTTTGGAATAGGAAGAGGCAGTGTAGAGGCTTTCCCTATGCAATCTGGGATCCCTCCCTGAAAAAAAAAGATTCTTTGCCCTGGCATAGCTTTGGCCATTTGTTTACCCTGCCTAGTACCAAGCTGTGCCTCCATCCCAGCACCTTCCTCCTGCACCGAAATAAGTTGGAGGTCAGGGAGCCAGGGGCCGAGCTAATTGTCTTCCAAATTCAGGAAAACTCCGTTATTACTGAAAATGTAATTAATGAACCTTATTATTTTCCTGTATCAGGTGGAATAAAAGGGGCCTATAAAACCATGAGGAAGGAAGGAAGGAAGGAAGGAAGGAAGGAAGGAAGGAAGGAAGGAAAGATGAAGACCATTTTGATGCTGATATGACCCAATATATTCCAAAACTAGGGAAACATCTGTCACTTGAAGAAGCAGTGGCCATCACCATAAATCATTTCAACCTGTCATAATTAGAAAGCATTCCATAGATGTGCCACCTCATTTATTCTCTGAGCTCCCTGTGCCCACAATACCCCCCTCAGCCCATCCTCAAACATCCCAGGCAGTAAAAGGATGCCCTTTAAGGAGATCCTGAAAAGAGCTGCTTTTGCCTCCTTCTTCTAAAACTGAGCTAAGGAAAATGAAGGAAGGGAGAAATCCAGAAGGAACTAAGAGGACAACAGAGCCAGGGCCACAGACCACTGGAGCTAGTCCTATGTGAATCATCAGTCTCTAAATGATATGATGTTGATTTGGCAGCCACCAGACACCTAACACCAAGTACCACTTCGTGTTGGCGGCCTTCTGTTCCTGGAAGCACTTCAGATGAGTCACACAGCTCAGTTGTTTGGTGTCCTGGTCAAATTCTTAATAGGTATTATTATTTATTGGTTTTCCAGGTGTTATATTCCCAGGCTTCTCTTAGGATGCAGAGATCACATAATCCTACTTTCAGATCATAGATTCAGAGCTTTGTAGAGATCTTAGAGCCCGTTTAGTACAACTCCATCATTTTACAGATGAGGATACTGAGGACCATAGACGGTACTTTGTCTAAGGTCACAAAGGCAAGCAGAACTGGAATTTGAACCCAAGTCTTCTGACTCAAGATCAAGTGTCTTTTCTGTTATGTCACTTTTAGGGGAGAGATGGCCTACTCTACTTTCACTGTCATGACATCAAAAACTTTAGGATCTTTGACAGTCCTTAGGTCAAACTCCAATAAGTAGCATTATCTCTTCCACTCCCTTCTCTTCTCTTTTCTCCTCTTCTTCCCTTCTACCTCTCTCTTCTCTCTCTCCTCTCCATTTCTTCTTCTCTCTTTTTCTCTCTGTTCATCTCTGTCTCTTTCTTTCCCTTTGTCTCTGTCTATCTGTCTCTGTCTGTCTCCCTCTCTCTCTTTCTCTCTCTATCACACACACACACACACACACACACACACACACACACACACATACACACACTCATAGTCATACATATCTCCTTGAAAAAGAGAGACTATTTCTAGATCACACAGAACTAAAATGCACATAGGCTATTTCAGAGAAGTTTTAGCTTAATGCAAATGTGAAAATGCATCCAAAATAGCTTTTCAAATGGGAAATTTAGTTTTTAACACTAACCCAAAATATTCATAATCACACATACACATTGATTCTATTGGTTTCTGCTTGATTGGAATCCCAACCTTGGCTGCTAGGCCTAAAGATTATGAGTCACCGGGGATTCAGGAAAGAGAGTGCATATGGAAAAGCAGAGGCTGCTGCTTTAAAAGATCAGACAAGCATATGGATAAGTATACGCAAGAACAAGGGTGGGAAACCTGCAGTCTTAGGGCCCCATGTGACCTTCTAGGTCCTTAAGTGTAGTCTTTTGACTGGATCAAAAAAAAATCAGAATTTGTTCTGTAAAATTTGGATTCAGTCAAAAGGTCTCACTTAAGGACCTAGAAAATCAGTCTTAAGGTTGCAGATTCCCCACCCTTATCCTTGAATCTGCTGTGGCTCCCCAGTCAATCACCTAAGTTCCCCATTCCCTAAAGAAGAATGCAACCTGTAGGGCATCTGAGAGCAAAGAAACAATTCCCTTCAGTTTATGCCTATAAAAAGTGGAGACAGGTGGAGACAGGGAGACAGGGAAAAAGAGATGGGGAGACAGAGACAGAGAATGAGAGAGAAAGGAGAAGGAGAGGGAAAGAAGGTAGATGGAAGGAAGGAAAGAAGGAAGGAAGGAAAGAAGGGAGGGAGGAGGGGGGAAGAAAAGAGAATGAATGGAAGAAGGGAAAAGAAGGGAAGAAAAGGAAAAGAGTGAAGAGAGAGAAGGGGAGAGAAGAAGAGGAGGGAGTAAGGAAGACAGAAGGAGAACACTATCTCAATACCATCCCTAAGATCTTTTGGATCAAAAAACAAATCTGTGGTCCAGGTTTCTCTGTTCAGTTACTCCCTCAATTAAATCGAATTACAAATGTTCTGACTCCTCTCCAAGACAAACCTATTTGCAAAGCTCAGAGAACAAATAATGTTAACTGATAATGTTAGCTACTAACAAGATTCAGGCTGTTCTGTGCTGACTGGAAGAAGGAAGGCTTTTCCTTCTCGGTCCTCCATCTAGGTCATCTTGATTTCCTTTTTGATACAGGGGCCGGTAGCTCATGGCAATCTATCACTCAACTCTCTCCCACTATTTTGTGCCACCCTGTCTTAGGCCTTGGTGGAAAGGCTTAAATTGTGGATGAAATGGGAACTCTAAACAGGCACTGACTCCTGATTTCAATCCAAACTACACAGGAAACTGGTTGAAGGAGCAGGAGTAGAAAGAAGCCACGTGCTACTGCCCTTCTCTCAAAGGGAGCCACGTGTCTTTGGGCATGAACATAGTCATGGTCATTTTCTTCTGATGGGAGCTGGCTATTTCACTCTGGAGCATAATGCTGCTGCTTGAGATGCTTGTCCTGGATTCTTCAAGGATTCTCTCAGATTTGCACCAAAAGAGGTCATATGGTTAATGTGCCCCCTCTCCCATCTATTAACCGAAGGAAATTGAAAGTGGTCATCTCCCCATATACAATGAAACCTCCAGAGTCTTGGATGCTTTCTATAGGGCTTATCTCATTAGCAGTAATGTGACCCATCCCCAAAAGCCTGGGATCTCTTCCAAAATGGCACCGTTTACGTTCAAGGAAAATAGAGGCACAAACACCTAAAGTGATTCAGAGAACAAACATGCTTCTCTAAAAACCCCTGACATAAATCACTGGAGAAAACTGTTATTCTTGAGCCAAGAATTAACTAGCCTCGTCTGTAGGAAATTGTCAAAATACATCTGGGCACAGTTTCTTTTTCTCATGTGGACCTTTTGTAAAGTCAGTTCTCATTTTTCCTGGCTGGTGTTGCTCATTAGAATTCCAAGTAAGATGCCAGCTAAATGGCCTAATTCTTGACTCCCCTTCCTCTTTTTCTTTTGAAAGCTGTATTCATCTCTGTAGAGTTCATAAAAGTACCAATTAGAAAATTTAGGCAAGGTTCTCTCTTTTTTTTTCCTCTTCCCATGTGTGCTGAGATTATTTATCTCATCTTGTACTGGTGTCTCTGTCTTTTTGAATTAGGGGGAAATACATTTTTAATAGTTCTCCAGATTGGGTTTTTATTAATAGATTTTAATATCTGAGGGCATGGAACATCTGATCTGGAGAATTCTTCCTGGCTTAAAGGAAGCCAAGTCAGTCCCAAGGATCTCTGGTCAATGATAGTTTATTGAAGATTTGCCAAACTGTGAGAACTTTAGAGCATAAATGCCTTTGTTTGTCTTGTGCTTTCTTTGGCTACACCTGAACTTTAAACATGGTGTTTGGTTGGCATCATGTTGAGTAGCTTTCCTGAGCAAAACATACATGGTCCTTAACCTTTGTGACTGTCAGAACAGTGGACCTATACTTAAAAGTTAGGGTCATTTTGCTAAGGGAAGTCAAAGACAATTCATCTGAAACCTATAGAGTCTACCTTTTCGTGAAACACATGAGAATATTGTCAAGATTGGTGAGTCAAGAAGTTGTGGTCAGATCTTGAAAACAACCTTAACAATAAAGAACAGTGTTTATTATTAGTGTTACATAACAATGCAATAGACTGTAGAATACATTATCTGGTCAGATCCAGAGTTCAAATAAAGAAACCCTACACATCTCAGCCATTCAGGATCCATAGAATGAACTTGTTTATCTCTTTGGTCCCAGAAGAGCTAGAAGGGAACAAGTATGGTCACCCTGTTGTGGAATAGACACTGGCCAACTGCCATTCCTGCACAGAAATTATTGAGCAGTTCATACAATTGATATGAGCCAGCCATCTACTTTTTTCTTCTTTCTTTTTTTCCTTTCTTTTTTCTTTCTCCTTTCCTTTCATCCTTCCTTCCTACTTTTGTTCTTTATCTTGTCTCTTCCTTCCTTTTTGTCTCCCTTTTTTCATTCTATTTCTTCCAGGCTTTCTTTCTCTCTTCCTACCTTTTCATTTCATCTTCTCTTCCTTTTTTCCATATGAAGCGCTATTGTTTCAACAAGTTTATTTTTTATTTTTAACTTTTTTTTTAATTTTGAGTTCTGAATTCTCTTCTTTCCTCTTGCCCACCCTCATTTATTGAGAAGGCAAGAAATGTGATATCAATTATACATATGAAATCATACAAAACATAGTTCCATATTAGTCGTGTTACAAAAAAGAAAAAAAAACAAAGAATGAGAAAAATTATGTTTCAATCTTCACTCAGACTTCATCACTTCTCTCTCTGGAGGCAGAAGTATTTTTGTATTGTCTTAGATCATTGTATTGATGAAAATAGCTAAGTCTTTCATAGTTAATCTTCATTTCAATAATCCTTTTACTTTGTACAATGTTGTCATGGTTCTGCTCACTCCACTTTACATCAGCTCATGTAAGACTTCCCAGGTTTTTCTGAAATCTTCCTGCTTATCGTTTCTTAGAGCATAATAGTATTCCATCACAATTATATACTTGTATATTCAACTTGTTCAGCCATTGCCCAACTGATGGGCATCCCCTCAATTTCCAATTCTGTCATCACTAAAAGAGCTGCTATAAATAATTTTGTACATATAGTCATTTTTCTTTTTCTTTGATCTCTTTTAAGTATAGAGGGGTATTAGTGGTATTGCTAGGTCAAAGGGTGTGCACAGTTTTATAGCCCTTTGGGCAATGTTCCAAGTGGGTTCTCCAGAATGGATGAACCAGTTCATAACTCCATTGATAGTGCATTATAAAGCCATATTACGAGGCATAGCTTTCAAGAGTAAGGAAATGATAGTACTTTGCCCTAGTCAGACCACATTATTAATCAATCAATATTTATTAAATGCCTACTAAGTGCCAGGCACTTCCCTAAGCCCTGGGGATACAAAAAGAGGCAAAAAACCAGTAACTACCCTGAAGGAGTTTATAATCTAATGGAGAATAGATGCAAGAAACTAAGGACATTTAACTTAGAAGACTTCGGAGGAATGTAGTTGCTGTCATATGGAAAAATTGCAAAAGACCAAATTTAGGCTTGATGTCAGGAATACTTTACTACCCATTAGAGTTATCCTAATGTGAAAGAAGGTGCTGGAGGAGTTAATGGGTTTCTTCTCATTAAAGATATTTAGGGAAAAGCTTGATGACCATCTGTCAAGTATGTTATAGTAGAAATTCCCTTCCAGATATGGATTAGTAGATTGGTCCTTGATCAACAACTACTGAGACCTCTTCTGATTCTAACATTATGTGATATTGTGATTTTTCTCTTCCTTATTCTCTTTCCAAATTGTTTATTAAATTTATCCAAATTTTACTCCCTGATGTTAATTTCCTAATAATTTGGCAGTATGCATTCAATTCGATTCAATGTGATAAATATTTATTATGTTCATTGTTTCATGTTTCCCATGTGCCAGACCCTATGTGGAGTACTAGAATACAAATAAGGCAAATAATTTTCCTTTCCATCCCTTCAGTCTGAGGGGCAGAGACCGAAGGTATTGACAAAGTTTAAGTAACAAAGATGGTACAATCTCTGGAATGATGGATTTTCTGGTGATGAACTTTTTCTAGGGGTTTAAGGATGTTGGAGTCTGTCCAATGAGTGCAGTTTGCAAGTTCTTGTAAATTTCTTCCTAAAATTTCTCCAATTGTTAACCTCTAGGGCAAATATTGGCATACAATATATAATTAACTGTATTTACTGTGGTCCATTTGCCCAAATTATAAGGGTATTGAAAATCAAGATGGCCAACTGTCCCATGAAATGATGTTGCTTGTGTGTCATTCTGATAACAGTTGAAACAAATTCTATGAAGTCATTGATTTGTTCTCCTTCTGTTTAGCTATAATTTCTTTATACCTTCTTATATAATTTACAGAAATTATATTACTGTCAGTAAACATTTATTAAACAACTACTATGTGCCTGGAACTGTGCTAAGTTGGAGATACAAATAAAGACAAAAATAATCCCTATCCTCAAGGAGTTTACAATCTAATAGAGAAGACAACACATGAAAGGAAACCTGGAAAAGATTAGGAGAGGGAGAGGTCCAAAGAAGTCCAAAAGTAGTGTAGATGATGGAAATGGGGAGAATACTGTAGTTAGCCCCTTCTTAGAGACCCTTGAGCCCATGGTCCTCATGTCTAGTCAAAGGGTCTAATCAAAGGGGTAGAGTGTATGAGGGATGCAGAGGAGTATGACATATTCCATGATCTCAAGAGCTTTAAGTGTTATTGGGGATGCAAAGCACATCTCCATAGAATATTGAAATAGCAATATAAATCATTAAGAGTTAAGGACAAGAAGAAAATCACTCTGGGAAGTTGGTACTAACTAAAACAATGACCAGCTACCAGACCAACAAAAATCTAAAGTGTGCATCACTTCAGCCTAGGCCATTTTTAGTTCCCATAAAGTCATTTTAGAAGCACTTATGACAAAGCATTTCTCAGCAATTTGGGTTTGAACAAGGAAAACCATCTATGCACTTCTAGGGAGGAAAGAATTGTTTCTGTCCTAAGATATCTTTTCTCCTCAGTGCCAGGGCCCCAGATTCCCCAAAGTATAAACCCTTGTTCAGAACCTCAGAGGTTGGAAACTTGAAGACCAAGAAAATCATTCACAGTTGCCATGAAAAGTTCTGGATTCAGAGGATCTGAATTTAAATTATGCCCCTGACACTAAGTCCCTGTGTGATCAGAAACAAGTCACTGAGCATCTCTGCGATGCACATAGCAAGAGATCAGCTGGAATCCAAAAAAGATCTCTCTAGACTAGATAGAGGTCAGCAAACTATGACTTAGCCCACCACCCATCTTCCTTTGGCCCTTGAACTAAGAATGTTTTTTATGTTTTTAATACAGTAAAATTTTATTTTAAAGTGTAAATATTATTCTTAATTTAGGGCATACAAAAAGAGGTAGCAGGCCAGATCTGGCCCACATGTAAAGTTTGCTGATCCCTGGGCTAGAATGATAGGTCAAATATAATAAGATGGAATTCAGTAGGGGTAAATGTAAATTCTTATGCCTAGATTAAAAAAATCAGTTGCACAGATAGGCTCAATTAGTCAAGGTGGCTAATAGCTCCTGTGAATGAAAGATCTCAGAGTTTTAGTAGATGGCAAACTTATTATGAGTCCATAAGGTGTCAGAAGTAAAAAAGAAAAAAGAGTAACTTGAATTTAGATGGTATTAATAAAACCACAGGGTCAAAAACAAAGAGGTAATAACCCCACTGTTTCTGCCCTGGTCAGAACACAATAGAGTCCTAGGCACTATACTTTCTGAAATATATCTGCAAGCCAGAGAAAAATATCTAGGCCAGTGAGATGCTTGTCACATTCGCCAAAGAAGAGTCAGTAACAGCAAAGATAACGAAGTCTATATTGTACTGGTTTAAGCTCCCAACATGATCTTTAGGAAATTATAGGCCAAAGAGATTCAATGTTGCATATGCAATGAACATCTATTTAAGGCTCATTATTTCATTTTCTGTCAAATTGATGCTAATTCTGTTTCCATGCTGGGTACTCACTGTAGTTTCAAAGATAATTTGAGAACATATTTTACATCATGGTTTTTTACTGATATTTGGCACTCTCTTTTGTTTTATTTCCCAATGTAAGGCCCTGTATCTCTCTGAAAGTGACATATTCCTAGTGTCATTCATGTTTATTCCCACTTAATTTGTCTCACTTGTTTTCATAGTTTTAAACTAAGTTCTAAAATGAAGATTAAACTTTTAAAAGATGTTATAACCTTAACTATGAATTCTTTCCTCTTACTAGATTTGATCAAAAACCTAATTTCATTTAAGCAAGGATGTGCAGAAATGACACATCTGCCAGGATAACAGCTGCACTGGCCATAGAGAAAACATCATTTATCTAGTTAATCCTTCTCAGCAAGAAGTAAAATAATTTTCTCCTAGGCCTGTGAGTCATGTAGAAGCTGCTTCTATCTCACCCTTTATCTCTTCCTGTCAATTTCCTTTTAAATTAAGATATTTGTTCATTTACAGCATGAAGTTAGATTGCACGATATCCAGATCAGTATATCTTCCTAATTCTCCTGAATATAGGATAAAAAGACTGGGGTGTCTCATAATAGAGTGCCCGTAGTCTGAATATTAATTGTTAATAACATCTTGTCACCTGATCTAAAGTGTTAACCACATGGAAGAAAAATAAGATTTCAGGTGTCAGTTGGCTAAGGATATAGATCACCATTTACTCTCGATTGTGGGCTTAAATAATGGCCTTGGCACCCATTATTTATCCTGAAGCTTTTTTAATTTCAATTTTGATGATTTATTAGTAATGGTGAAACAATCTTCTTTGGCTATTTTTTTTTTCATGTTTCTAGTCTGCATGGTTAATAATTCTGCACTGACTGGGATGTGTGGGTGATGAATCGCCAGAAGCCAAAGATTTACTCATGCAAAGTTATTCAGGAATCCAGTTGAAAAAGCTTTTTAATGGACTAACTTTGAAAACTGATTTATTCATCTTCTTTTTTTCTTAATTACTAAAAGAACACAGCTTTTCTTTTGGAGACTAGAAAACATGTCATCAACTTTCATTCCTATATGAGACTTCTATATGATTTGTAGAAGGGCTTTTTCTTTTTTTCTTATTCTCTCTTCCTGCCTTCCATCTTTGTTTCCTTCTTTTTTCTTTCTTTCTCTTTCTTTCCTTCCTTTCTTCTTTCTTTCTTTCTTCTTTCTTTCCTTCTTTCCCTCTTTCTGTCAGAAAGACCAGATTCATGTCTCAGCTTCACCACTTAATTATACTGTTTAAACTCTTTAAGGCTAATTTAATGTTTAACCACTTCTTCATCTGTAAGAAGGGAATAGAGATACTTGGACTTGGTGGATTGATTGCCCTTCTCATGCCAAAGTACCATTTGAGGCAAGCATTTGACAACACTTAAAGCAACATGCAAGGATGGGCTCACAGTTATGTCTCCTTAAGTCAGTCTCAGGCCACATGCAGATTTTTATTCATCACCCTAGGCTGGATCAAAGTTGCTGCTTGGTAATTCTGCAGAGTCTGATACTTCCATAAATTCATATGCCATCTGTTTCATCCTCATTGTCAGAAGTCCATTCTTAATTCACTGAGGTGATTTCTCATGGGAAGAATATGTATCCCATGTGACAAGTCTATATTCACATCAGGATTTCTTGAGCCCAAGGTTTTTACCCATTAGATCCAAAATTCATCAGGAATTTATTAAGTGTCTACATGATTCTATGCACTAGGGGAGATACAAAGTTTGAATAAGGTATGTTCCTCTCCTTTATGTAATTTTACAGCCTCGTAGGGGGCTAAGACACCAAGGATAACTGCAAATAAACAGCACATCAGTTGACTGAATTTACAAAGGAAAGGGCATTGGGACATCCAGGAGGAAAGATGATCACCTGGAGTATAACAAAAGGCTTCCTGTAGGAGGCAGCTTTTAAGATTGACTTGAAAAAATAGATAGGAACTTAATAAGCAAAAGGAAAGAAAGAAAGAAGCCCTGGTGTTGGAAAAATTCTGAGCAAAGGCGCAGAGATGTGAGTACATGGTTCTAGATTACTATTTGTTCATAAGGAGCTATGGTACAGTTATCCAAGTTAGAGTATAGGGTACATGGAAGGTAATACTATGAGATGCCTCAAAAGCTGGAATCCTGCCGAAGTGTAGAGGGCCATAAATATTAGTAAGAGGACTTTGAACTTTTATTCCATAGTCAACAGAGAACTACTAAAGATTGACGAGCAATGGGGTGGCAGATCTATGGGTAACAAAAATATTCCCTTCAGCAATATGAAGGAAGAAAAGAGAGAATGGAGTGGGAAAGACCTGCAAAGCTACCACGATAGTACAGATAGTTGCTGATGAGGGTCTATACACTGGGTGATACACTGTGGGCACAGAGAGGAGGCAATGAATGAGAACAACATGGAAATGGAAACACTGCACTAGGTGATTGATGGTTTGATAAGGAAGAGAGAGAGAGAAGAGGCAAAGGTCACAGTCAGGTAGTGAATGTGGAAGATTGGGTGAATACTCGCGCCAGAGATAGAAGTAATAAAGTTAAAGGACCAAGGACATGTTGAGTTTGACATGCCTATGGGACACCAAATAAAGACGTCCTGCAGGCTGTTGGAAAGATGGATCTGAAACTCAAAAGAGAGATGAAGTTTAAAGAGATAGCTATGTAGTTGAAACCATGGGAGTGAAAGAAATTACCAAGAAACAGAATGTAGAGATGGAAGAGGATTGAAGACAAACTCATCAAATATCTCACAAAATAATTTTTTTGAAAAAATATTAAAAATTCATAAAATAACTGGATTAGGAAGAGGATGAGATGATGGGATACTAGTGAAAGACAGAACAATGATTAGTAATAACTGACATTAACCAGGAGAACAATTCATATTTTAATGAAAACATTATAAAGACAAGCAACTTTGAAAGACTAGAGAACTCTAACCAAGACTAAAGAACTCTAATCAGTGACCAGTCATGATGCCAGAAGGCTGATGATGAAGAATGGTGCCCACCTCCTAACAGATTCATATTGGACTCAGGATACAGAATGAGACATATGTATTCTTACTTGGCTAGTTTGGGAATTTGCCCAACTGTGCCCATTTCTTAGAATGCTTCGTTTGTTTTTGTTTCTGAACCGAGAGAATGGAGATAATTCAAAGGCCCAGAGTCACAATATGATTAATGACTTAGTATAACTGAGAACATGACAGTTATGGAAAAGAAAGAATTTATACACTAAGGTAGAATTCAAAATGGTACAGTTCTGGAACGATAGGGCTAAATTGTGGTCACGTCAATATGTGCCTAAAGTGAGGTTATTGGGGTTGAGGAATTTTTAGACCACGTTTGTAGAAAGATGATCAATAAGAAAGTAGATGAGTCTGAAGATAATGACAGTTAATGAGGTGGAGAGGAAAATTAGAAGTCAGCTACTAAACTAATTTTAAAAGCTGAGAGAATGACCTCAAGGAGGTGGCCAGGATGAAGAAAGACTGGTACAAGTGGATTGAATGGACCTTGAAAGAGGAAAAGTGATTAATGGGTGATAGGAATAGGGAAAAGTGCAGGGATTGAACAAGTGGTTTCATTGCTATAGAGCAAAGGTCAAATTCAGTCAGCAGCAACAAAAGACCTACAAAATTCCATAGGGAGGCCTGAGCCAGACAAAATGTAATTGGGAAATGTTTAACAAAATAAAGAAAAATGCAACACAACATGTATTGTGCAGTTTTCTAAGCCAAAATGCTGCCAACCAGGATCTATTTCTATTTGAGTTTGACAACTCCTAGGTGAGATAACTGCTTTTACTGATGCAAATGTTCCCTATATTCACTGTGATTTATAATCTTATAGAGTTGCATAGTGCACTGAGAGCATAAGTGACTAGCCTTGACTAACTCAAGGAACAAGTCAGTGAGTATTTATTAATCTACCTACCAGGTGCCAGGTACTGTGAATAGTGCTAGGGTTATAAAAAGGCAAAACCAGTTCATGCCTTCAAGGAGCTCACAGTCTAATGGACCAGATAACATGTAAAGAGCAAGATACCTACAGAATTAATTGGAGATGGTCTCAGAGGGAAGGCTCTAACATTGAGTCACATTACCAGCATGTGTCAGAAGCAGGATTTGTACTCAGGTCTTCTTGGTTTCAATGCCACCACTTTGTGCACTGTTAAATGCTTCTTGATAGATTATGATAGTGAAATAAATACAGGGAAAGCACCCAAAGCATTGTCCTGAGACAATGGGAATGACAATAGCCAATAGTGAAGAAGGTTCCAAGATGCCATGTCATCAGAGTGGAATTAGATTTGGATGAAATTGAGTAGGTTGGAGGAATGTACATTGAGAAGTTCAAGGAGAACTTTGCTGTCAAAAGGGTGGGAGTTACAAAAGATACAGTGAAATGGGATAAAAGATGAGTGAACTGGGTCAATGTTACTCCAGAAATAAGGATGGTTAGAATAAGGTTGAGCTTGGGCAGCTAGAAGGCACAGCAGCCTGGAGTCAAGGATGATCTGAATTTGAACCCTGCCTCAGACTTTCATTAACTATGCAACGCAAAGGAAATTACTTAATCTATCTTGGACTCCGTTTCCTTTTCTATAAAGTAGAGGTAATAGTACCACCTTCCACTTCACATGACTGTCATGAGCATCAAATCAAATTATACATACATCATTCTTGCTGTTCAGTCATTCAGTCATGTCTGACTCTTCTTGAACCCATGGACCATCGCATGCCAAGTCAATACTGTCCATGGGGTTTTCTTGGCAAAGATATTGGAGTGGTTTGCCATTTCCTTCTCCAGGGGATCACCTTTTATTAGAATTTCACTATGACCTGTCTTGGGCAACCCTGCCTGGCATAGCTCATAGCTTCATTGAAATACACAAGCCCCTTTCCACAACAAGGCAGTGAAAAAGGAGGAGACATATGTGCATACACATGTACATATATATATATATATATATATATGTGTATGTGTATACATATATATGCATATATATTGCTTTGTAAAACTTAAAGCACTAACATTAATGTTAGGAGGTGGTGGCTCTGATAGTAGAAGTGTGCAACTCACAGTCTAAGTGATGACAACTGATACCAAACTAAATCACAAGAGGATTCCCAGCTGAGTAAAAACTTGATTTCAAGGTCAAAACTATACAGCTAAAGTTTATTATTTGTGGAGAGCTAGAGTTAAGCCATTCTGTAGTTCAGCCACACACAAATCCATTGCCTATAGTACACTGATAGGCACTGATTGATCCATGGTGAAGGAGGGTGCTGCGTTCTATCTAATTGTATTAGCTATAGTCCCTTCATCAGGCTTTTGACCACGATGCTTTTCAGACCTGAGACTTTCCACTTTTCATTCAGTGTCCCCCTGACAGTGTGGGATTTATTTTTCAATCAGCCTTAGTTTCAGGCCAACATATAAAACAGGCCTCAGCGACTGTTTTATATTCAGTAACAAATTTCTCTCGTCCCCATAAAACATCTTCTGTCTGCCATTGAGAAGACGCTATGTCTGGTGCCCCACTAGAATTTAAACAGCTAATCCACTTGAAGGAATAAGTGTTCTGTTGATGTGTACCAGGTACTGATAATCCCTAATTGCCCATGCAGGGGACCAGAATGTACCCATGGAGAAGACAAGCCGGTTGTCCTAATAAACAAATACATCAGCTGTTCTATCCAAGGGGTGTCTGTATGGCTGACTCTTAGGTCAAGTGAAATGAGCTGGTCTATTCAGGCTCCACCCAATCAGTAATTGACTTTTATCTGAAGGCTAAAATTACCTTCCATCTTGGCACAACAAAGCAGTCCAAATCCCAGAGAAGGTTTGCCGAAGATAGAGAACAGGGTTGATATTTACTGTCACGTTTACATAATGATATTATTGTTGTAGTTGTTCTTGTTAATAAAAAATAATCATATAATTAAAATATATAGTGCTTTAATATCTGCAAAGTGTTTTATGTATCTTCACTTACTTGAGCTTCACAATAACTTTGGAAGCTATTAATATCTCAATTTTGCAGATGAGGAAACAGTCTCGAACCTTAACTGATTTGCCCAGAGTCACACCTAGTACTTCAAATCCATGGCTTCCTGACTCCGAGTCCACAACTCTGCTTCCTACACCATCCAATCTGTACATAATTCCTGTAGACTTTATAAGTGTTTGTCAAGGTCCATCTGCCCATCAGAACTAAACTTCCAAATGATGTGGCCAACTTGGACATTGACCACAAGGTGAACATCTTTCTATATAAAGGATACCAAATCTTCTCAGACTCTTAGGATCAAAGCCATGCTTGATCATTAGGCTACATCTGTAATATAATGAGAAAATTTAGTTCTAAAACTAAGGGAAGAGAATTTTGAGGTTGGAGTCATTTTTGGTAACCTTCCTTTAATGTGATGATATTTGTACCAAGGGATTATTGTAGAGAAGGGCTCAGGAGAGGCCAACACCCTTCCTTATTCTAAAAAGGATTGACTATCTCCCACTGCAAGGGCACAATATATTTTCCTGCCCACTTTCATTAGATACAGGAGAGTGTGACAGAATCCATTCCCCAGGTTACTAGCAACAACTCATCCAGCACTTTTAGCTCATAGGTGAGTAAAGCAAAAATGAAAAAAGAAGGAAAAAAATGACTGGCTGAATAGAAGGCACTTTGACAGCTTCAAAATCCCTGGATAGAAATGTCAAGAGGAAACAGGATATAGTTGACTTCACCAGAAAAAAATAACCATAAAATTCCTGGTGATGAGAAAACAGTAATCCAACAGATTGTTGTTCACCTTGCTTCTCAAAGAGGAAGGATGGATATGAAGGCCAGCCTATTAAATCTGATTCCCAAAACCACCTTTTCAGTACTGAGCACTGACAGGCTGTCCAGCCCAATTTTTGACACTCTCTGCTAGACATCTCCACATGCAGGTCCCACTAATGTATTTGCTATTTATGAAAAATATTAAACTTGTCATCTTGGCCCCTACATTTCAGATGTTATTACATGCTCACTAGATGCCAAGCTCTGTGCTAAGAACTGAGGATGCGAATATGAAATCAAAAACAGTTCCTGTCTTCAAGGAGCTTGTGTTCTAATAGGGGAGACAACATGAAATATTAAAACAAGTCCTACCCTCTAAGAGATTATAGCCTGCTGGAGGAAGAGAGAAAATGTTAATACCTCTGGAAGATCAGGAAAAGTCTTGTATAGGAGGGAGTGACCCTTGAGTTAAGACATTAAGAGTAAAAAATGACTTAGCTATAGGTCATTTTCTCTCCTCACAAGAATGAATTCAAAATGATTGAGTGTGTAATGCCAGTCTGCTTGCTGGCACATTCCAATAATGGATGTTACCCACAAGAGAGTGAGGATAGAATTTGGGTTTGGCTTTACGAGTGCTGTACAATATTCAACGAACCCCTGTCCTTGGTACCTCAAGCCTTCCTCATTGTTGCATCACATTTAGCTCTTTGATACTCTTTCCTTATTTGAGCTGTCAGTTTTCAGGCTAAGGTTATAAGTACAGTTTTAAAGGAAGTAATTAATCCTCCACCATCTCCCACCCCCAGACAGCCCTGCCCCAGTGCCCCCACCTTCTAGAGAAAAACAAAATGGTCCAGAAGGCTATTGCAATTCACACTGAACCTGTGGCCCGGTCATATTTCACTGTCTTTCAGGAGGTGCTAAGTGATAAGGATCAGAAGGGTCTTGTTGCTTTTAATGGGAAAAATGAGCCTTTTGTTAAGCTTCTGAGCTGGCTCTGCAGCCAAGAAAAATCCAACTTCCGTGAATTCTTTGGCCTGTCGATTCTGAGAGTATCCTGAGATTTTAATATGGCTAAATAAAATGGAGCAAACAGGGGAGAAGAAAGGAAGAGAAAGGTGGGTATATTGTGGTCCATGGGAGAGATTTCTGTTCAGAAAGCTCAGATGGATGCTCCCTATAAATGAGAAACCTAGAGGGAAAATGTACAAGTACAGCCTAGAATCAGATGAATGTCTCATTTTCCTTTTCATTTGAATACCACAGAGACGGTGCTTGACTTGCCTCAAATTAAAAGCTACATTGAAGTGCAAAACCACACATAAAATTTTAACTAGGCTTTTCAGTTAGTCTTAATTCTTTATCAATTCTCTCTATCCACTCTTATTCTCAGTCTTTGTCCTTCATTCACTTACTTTCATCCTTTCCTTGAACCTAGTACATGCTCCCTTATTATCTGTCCACCATTTTGAGAATTTTATATACATATATAGATATAAATTCTCTCTCAAGATTCTCTTTTTCTCTCTCTTCCCCCCTCACTCTCTGTCTCTGTCTTTTTCCCTCCCTTTCTCTTCCTCTGCTTTTCCCTCTCTCCTCTTCCTATTCTCCACTGCCCTGCTCCCTCTGTCTTCCCTCTGCTTCTCTCTTTCTTCTATTGGTGCTAGCCTTTCCAATAAGAATACTAAGAATAGGAATTCTCTATGCAGATCTGGAAGACTTTGTACTCCACCAAAGAGAAACACTGCTACAAGATGAAAAATGGAAATACCAGTTGTACCTCTGTTCATTCCTGTGAGCCTTTTGTGATTATTGCTATAAATCCAAGGGGTAAACCGAAGTCATGACCAAGGCTTAGGAGGGTTATCTTAGCTATCACATCATGGTAGAATTAGAGTGAAAGCTTGGACATGCTAGAGCTCAGTTTAGATACAGGTGATTAGGGTAACCTTCTTAAAAAGAAGAAAGACTTGGGCGTTTAATTTCCTGGACTTCATCTGGAATTGGCTCCAGGCAAAATTGGGAACAAATTTATTTTGAGCAAAGGGTTCTGCTGAGCTCTCATCAAAGTACAACCGATGTACAGCTTGTAAAGTCTCAAGAGTTCAACCCCTTCCTACAACTATCCTACTTCTCATCTTCCCACTGTTCAAAACCCTGAGACCTCTGTAGGGGTGGAATTAATTCTGTTGATCCTATCAATGGGTCAAAGTCAAACCCATCTGCATCACATCCTTGACTCCAGTCTTTGATAAAGATGTGGTCCTACTTCTGGCCAAGGCTCCACCCTACATTTTTTCTCTAGATTTCATATCCCTCCCTGTCCTGGAGAAACTTGTCCCTTGGCTTATTTCCCCTAATCTTTAATCTCTTTCTATCCCCTGGGCTCTTTCCCTGCCACATGCAACTATGCTGAAAACTCCCATCTTTAAAGAACAACAAACAAGCAAAATAACCTCTTCACTTCACCCTGAAATTTCCTAAAGCTATCATGCTATATCTTTTTTTCCCTTTCACAGCCTAATGCCTTGAAAGGATTTTCTATACTTGTCTCCATTTCTTCCCCTACTACTGCTCAATTTCTTGCAGCCAAGTCTCTGATCACATCATTTAACTGAAACTGCTCACTCTTTCCAAGTTACCAATAATCTCTTCACTTCTAATCCAATGGCCTTTTCTCTTTTCTCATTTAATGTGACTTCTGTGCAGCTTCTGGCACTGTTAACCACCCCCTCTTTCTGGATGCTTTCTTCACCCTAGACTTGTATGACACTACTCATCTGAAGTTCTCTTTGTTTTAATGGTTAATTCTGTCTCCTTTCCAGGAATGTCATTCTCTTAATACCTACTAAGTATTGCGCTCCCCCCAGGACACAGTTCTGGGTCCTTTTCTCTCTGAGTCCTCTGTCCTTAGAGGAACTAATCAGTTCCCATGAATTCAACTGTCATTTATGCTGATTAAGGAAAGGAGGAAATAAATGTTTATATAGTACCTACTATGTGCCAGGCATTGGGCTAAACACTACAAATATTACTTCAGTTAAATACACCCATATCTATCTATCCATCCAATGATCTATCTATCCATCCAACTATCTCTATCTCATTATCTATCTATCTGTCTGTCTGTCTATCCCTCACCTCTCTCCTGAATGCCAATCCTACATTGTTAACTGCCTACTAAACATCTACACCTTGATGTCCCATAGGTATCTCTAAATTTATGAATCTGAAATAAAACTCATTCCATTTCCCTCTGAACTATAATTCTTTTCACCTTCCCCACTTTTGTTGACACCATCACCATACTTCTCCTCATCCACATTCATACCCTGGGAGTTCTCCTTGATTCTTCTGACTTCTTCAATTCCCCTAACTAATCAGTTACCAAGTCTTGTCAATTCTATATCTCTTCTCCCATCTCTCTCCAGCCACTTCTTTCCACTCCTTCTGCTTTTACCTCACTACATTCAGACCCTCATCACCTCTTACCTAGACTACTGCGGTGTTTTCCTATTTGACACCCTGACCCTTATTGTACCCTCTCCTGTCCAATCTATTCTCTACAAAGCAGCCATGTTGATATTCTAAAATACATCTATCAACTATCTCCTTATGCAAAATCTTCAATATCTCCCTGTTGCTGCTAAAATAAGATAGAAAATGCTTGGCATGGCATTTAAAGTTCTCCACAATCTGACTCTCACCTACCTTCCCAGTATCATTCTGCCTATATGTTTTTGAATGAGTCTAGAATGCACTCCCTCCTCCTCTCTGCCTTGTAGAAAAGAAAGGTTTTAGCTTCCCCCAAAGTAGAGCCCCTCCTACCAAAGCCTATCCCAATCCCCATAGTCGTTAGTTTCCTCTGCCTTTTCTTTGTGTTACTCTATATATACTTAGTATTTACTTACTTCTATAGATGCTGTATTTCCCCACTAGAATTTCATCTCCTTGAGGATAGGGCCTGTCTTGTTATTGTCTTTATATCTCCAGCAATAAGCACAGAACCTTACATGTAATCAATGCTTAATAAGTTTTCATTGAATTGAATTGAACAGATATCCTTCCATGAGCAGCAAATACTATAAGGAACTAGCAGAAGAGCTCACCCACTTGTGGTTACTATCTCTGTCTGCTCCCTGGTTTGTAAGTTGTTTTCCCATGTGACCAGTCATCAGCCTTTCTCAGGCAGACTGGTTTCCTTCCTGTATTCCTCTGCCTAGTTAAGTCTCTCCTTGTGATTATTGGGTATTATACCCTGTAACTTCCTGTTGTACTAGTTCATTGAGGCACTGTGGCAGAATAGAATGGGCATTGACTCTGAAGTCAGAAAATCTTGGTTTAAATCATCTCTTGGATGCTTACTAAAGTGTCTGACCATTGGAAAATCTCTCAGCCTCCCTAAGATTAAGGTTCCATTATCTGCAAAATGAAGGGATTGGGCAAGATTGCCTCTAAAGTTCCTTATAACACAGAATCTATAGTCTTATGATCTTTTGAGTGTCTCCAGCCTTAGTTTCCTTATCTGTAAGATGAGGAGTAGTCTATGATGTCACTTCCGTCCTGATCTCTATGATGCTATGGTCTATGTCTCTGCCTAGGGTTTGAGTTTTGAGAATTGGTTATCTCATTTTGTCTTTGAGAGAAAATGAGATTCCTTGATGAAGGGACACTTTGCTATCTGTGCTTGAAGGGCTAGAGGTTAGCCTATCTCATTGTTTCACTAGTAGAGTCAATTAGCCCAGTTAGGCACCAATGAGCTGTGGCTCACCAGATAGTAACTTGAGTCACAGATATTCTGAAATCTCACCTACCTGCCAATCTGAGAAATAAGAGGGGGTTATCTGGCACCATCACACCAAGTCCTAAGATCACAATCACACCTTGTGATACACTCTCATGTCTTCCTGCTTCAAGACATTCATGGACTGGCTATACATTCTGGCTAGTTCAATGATGCTGTTTCTACCCAGATGAATCCCTGGCAGTGTCATTGCCCCCACTCTCATCCTTCTCTAGTGCTCATTCAGCATAATTTGGATACTGCCCACTGCAAAATCAACAAGCTTAACCTCACATAGGATCATCAAAAGCTATATTTTCAAGATGAAGAAACTGAAGCCAAGGGAAGCTAAATGACCTACCCAGGGTCATATAGGTAATATCACATATAGGATTTGAACCCATGTACTTGAACTCTAAAACCAGTGCTCCTACTATTGTCCCATACTTCCTCCTGCCTTCTAAAAGAAACGTCATCAATCCAAACAGGCTTAAAAATAGACAACTATGTGAACTTTAAGAACAAGAGAAGTTCCTTTGAATAGAAATGGAATAATTTCATTGAAATAGCACAAAATCCGTGGGAGAATTGGTCGCTACCTACACCAGGGTAGGCTGTGAAGAGAGGTGTGCTGAGTTTGGTTCCTTGAAAATGATCTTGAAGTGGAAGAGTTAGGGCTTTTAAGGCACAGAGTGAGGTGAGGGAGAGAATTCCAGGTTAAAATAAAGGAAAAGAAGGGTATTTTAATTGGGGGGAAAGGTCATCATTTTTTAACATTTTAGAAGGTATTCTGTATTACATTAAACTGCTTTTTTTAAAGAGTAAAGAGTAGATACACTTGACACTAGCTCCAAATTAATGATAAATTGAGATAAATTGAGACTCACCTCACTTCATCAAGAATCCTTGATTCCATCAGTAAGTCAACAAAACACTTTATTAAGTGTCTGCTTCTTCACCTGGAATAGATCACAACCCCTGTGTCTGTTAAATGATTTTATCTGTCATCCAGTTTCAGAGCTACGAGGCACCAAAGTATGCTCAGAGTCAACCTAATGAGCATTTATTGAGCGGCTACTATGTGCAAGATTTTGTGCTACATGCTGATAATACAAGGGTAGAAGGAACATTCATAATGGGGATTTGGGGAAAATATAACATATATAAAAAGAAGTAAGTGGTAACTTGAGGGTGATAAGAAGTCTAAGAGTCAGAGGAATCAGAAAAGACTTCTCATAGGAGGTGGATGTGTGGAAAGCAATCATCCAGGTTTGACTCAAAGACCTCCTGTAATGGGCAACTTAATACGTAGGTGAGTAATTGTTAGATAATTTTTCCTCCTATTGAACTCAAATCTCCCCGTCTTCAGTTTTCCCCCTTCGTTTCATAATTGTTTTACCCAAAAAAATGAATGAGAAACTAAAAGCAGTACCCAGTGAATGTGTTCTGGATGCACCTCACCACACCTAGCCAGTCGAGTCATTAGATGGACCATACTTGAACTCTTTCCAAATTTAGAGAACCTAGAAGAGATTGCTGTCCATCAATATGGCCTTAAGAATTCAGAGTCCTCTCTGTCACAAGGCTTCAGAAAAGCACTTCAGTCATGAAAACCAAGAATCTAGTTTTTTGGGAAGAAGAGGTAATTTTGCATGTGATAATGAATAAAGAAAGGTCCACTTTTCCTGCTTCACCTTGGGAGTTGGGTCAGTGTTCCGCAAAAACAAACCAACTTTGCACTCAACCCTTCATCCTTGTTTTAATTAAACTGCTCCCCAAAATTAAATTTTAAAAATGTGAAAAAAGTTTAAGCAGGAAAATTATATTCTACTTACCTGCTTTTGAGTAGGTTGTTAGCTCCTACCTGTCAGCTATGTGGTATCCAAAAAATATTCAGTAAATCAAGCAAACAAGCATTACACATTTGATAAATATGCATTTATTCATCATGTTCACTTGTTGTTTTCATCTGATCTGACCTTAGACTACGTTGGGAGTAATTAACCAATTTCAAATGCAACCTCCTGTGAACAGGCAAATCACATTGTGAGAACAGAACACGGTGAAAAATCAGAGAATTCTGGAAGAACAAGACTAGAAAGGACAGTAAGAAATGTTCCAGTCTATCTAACCATCTCCAGGAAAGTTTGCACTTCAATTATCCTGAACAGATTGGCACCTGTAATGTTCTTAAAAAGATTCTCCCATCAGTGTTAATAATTTGTCCTTCTAACAATCCATACGTTCAAATAAATTTTATAAGCATTTATTGAGCACTGCTACGTACAAGGATCTGGAGATGAAAAGACAAAAAGGAAATAGTCATTGTTTTTATGCTTCATTTGAATCCCCTTTGTAATATGCACTGAGATGAATTAATTCAAGTCCATTCAACATGTATTAAATGTTTACAATGTGCCACACGCTGTTCTAAATATTGACATTACAAAGAAAAAAACAGAATTCTACATACCCTCAAAGAGTATGTGTGGATATAGTATAAACATAAATCAATGTACACAAAACATGTACAAATCAGTGAAGTCACTTTGGGGTGATACATAAGGCCATAAATTTGGGGTCAGATATCACCTCTGACCCACACTGACTGTGATCCACAGATCTCCCAGTGCTTATTAAACTGTTTAAGAAGTATCAAAGGGGTCACAAGTGGAAAAAGTTTCCAGAAAACTCTCAAAGGTTATAACCTGCATTAATAGAGGGAGTTCCTTCATGCAAGGGATTCCCTTCACCAGGAAACCACAGGTTCAATCCTACTTCTTATTCCTAGACCAAGCATTACACAGAAATTTCAAGAGGGAATCAGGTAGTGAGTGATGGAGATGGGATTTTAACTCAGGTCTTCTGACTCCAAATCCAGGTTCTTTCCCATTTATCATAATGACTCTTATGTAGGGAAATCAATTAAGAGGATTACTTTTAGAGCCTGTTAGAACTGATGAAGGCTTGAACAAGGGGCAGGAGAACGCAAAGAAAGGGATGTATAGGAGAAGCGTTGAGGTGGCAACATTGATAAGATTGAGTAATTGATTAGACATTGGTATAAGGGAGGAGGGAGATCAAAGAAAACTCCAAGGTTGCTAAACTGGGGAACTAGAAATATGGTGGCATCCTCAAGGAAAGATGATGTATGGAAGAAATATAATGGATTCTATTTCAGATATGTTGAGCTTGAGATATCCAGCAATTGGTAATGAAGGATTAGAATGCAATAGAGAAAGATCAGGGATGGTAGTTATCTGAATGCATGGAGATGATAACTGCATGGAAACAGATGAGCTCATTAAAGGCATCTCAGATGTAGGGAAAGATGAACCAGTGATGACAATGCAGTAAAGGAGACCAAGAAGGAATAATCAGATAGACAAGAAAGACCACAAGAAGGCAATATCTTGTAAGCCAATGAACAATTATCCAAGCAGTGTCAAATACTGTGAACGAAGGGGAGGGGAAAGTAGAGGAGGGAAGGGAAAGGGAAGGGAGAAGAGGGGACAAGAGAAGAGAGAAATGGAGAGGAAGAAAGGGGAAGCTATATAACTGCCAAGAGGCTTGAGTGAACATCATGTATCTGGCAACCTCAACTATCAATAATGTAACTGAGTAGCTAGAAGGATGCACCAAAGGTTCCTCCACAGCAAGAATATGTCATAAGGCTGAGAAGTAAAGCTCTTGAGTTTTACTCATAGAAGAGTCCCTGAGGTTTTATTTTAGCCACAATTCTAATAAGCTATATTATCTAGAATCCTGACTATAGCTTATCAAAAACAACAAATTATAAGATGGAGGCCAGTTGCTAGATGTTTACATACTAAGAATCACAAGAAATCACAACCAACAACCTAACCATAAGTATATATATATATATTTTTTTTAATAAAAGGTATAAAAATCTGACATAAAAAAAAGCTCATAAGTTGTGGCTCATGTGTACAGGACAACCAGCCATACACACTTAACCCTAGATTACATCACAGTACAATGAGTACTCGATATTGTAGACCCATAGGTCTGTACTTCAGTTTGTAATATTATTTTTCTCTTTCATCCACAAGTCCCATAACTTGATTGATTGATGCCCACCACTCCCTTCTTGATGCCACCCTTGTTGCCCTCTCTAGTCTAATTTTCTGATGCCCAGATCAGGCTCTTGGGAGAGTTATAACAAGTTATAACAAGTCATGCTTTCCCCAAAGAGCCTCCTCTTCAAAGTTTTTACTACCAAGCATTATATAAAACCCAAAGGAGGCTGAGGGGTTAAGAAAAACTATCCCAACCACTCCTTGGATAACACCTCTAAAAGGCATTGAGAGGAAAGGGAGACCTACCTCAACAAAAACAGGCCTAGCACATTCTTGGTAACAGCAAACAAACTGTGTTGGATCAGTTTGAGGCCTAACTGAACAAATTATGATGTATGACTGTAACAGAATGATTATACTGTAAGAAATGATGAATATGAAGAATTCAAATGAAAGACCTCTGTTTAAGGAGTCATGGAAGACATATGGAAAGATACGGAGAGAAAAAGGCAAATCTGTAAGAAAATAAACATACTACCTTCAACTTTTCAGTTGAAGTTTTGATAATAACAAGTCACTATTACATGTGTGTGTATATGCATGTGTGTGTAGGCATATATTCACATAGATATATACACATATGTGTATATATACAGCACCTAGGGCAGCTAGGTGGTGCAATGGCTAGAGTGCTGGGCCTGGAGTAAGGAAGGCTCATCTTCCTGAGTTCAACTCTGGCCTCAGTTACTTAGTAATTGTGTGACCCTGTGCAAGGGTTTACCTCAGTTTCCTTATCTGCAAAATGAGCTGGAGAAGGAAATTTTCTTTGTCAAGAAAACCCCAAACAGGGTCACAGAGAGTTGGACACAACTGAGGAGTTATTGAACAACAAACACACATGCACAAAGAAAAGTCAAAAAGATTTATGAAAACAGGGGAATTACTGTGTGAAAGTCAATATATACATATCTGCAGATGGGAATAAACAATTGAGAAATAATGAGAAGATAAATTATATAATGTATGTATTTTACATATATTCTAATATATACATTATGTAAAATAAATATGATTATAGTCTACCAGAATATGTTATAGAGTATCATAAAGCATGTATATTGTAATATCAAATATATAATGTATATATATTATACATCATATTATAATATATGCATTATATACTATAAGCATAATACTCTAATAGAATATCTTATATGTTGTATTATATTGTATGTATGGTATAGTATAATATATATTATTGTATATTGTATTATATTGTATGTATGGTATAGTATAATATATATTATATATTTTATTT